>JAGWEN010000285.1:0-132215 GCA_018703685.1 Orius laevigatus
GTAATTTTAAGGTTATAGGTGATTTAAGAGCTGATCCTTGTGATCCAAATAACAGCTACTTTTTGTTCTAAATGGAACTGTTCTTTTATGTTTCGTCCCATAAACCTACCTTTTTAACAACTAACCGCCTTTTTGTAAACCCACTTATATTCTTCGGTGGAGGGGGCTCCAACTTGACCGTTAAACGAAAACGACGATTAAACTGGATGCCTTCAGGTCGATGGAATGATGGAATTTAAATTTCTAACGAAGAAATTGGCCGTTAATTTCGTCACTTGTTCTTTGTCTCTCATCACGTAAACATCGTTTAACCTGAACCACTTTTTTTTTGTTCTCTTCAAATGGAAAACGAAACAAAAGTTTATGAAATTACATCACAAGTATGTTCTGGGTGTAAATTCAATCTAGATGAATTTTATCCAATCAGCAAAGACTCCAAAAAATAGGTAAGGTTCCTCGCGGATCATGGTAGAATACTCAAGTTTTAGGTAGATTTTTTAATTGTCCCTCTTGTAGTTCTCCTTGTTATTTTGATTATATGGTTGCTTGTGAATAACATGAACCTCCTGAATTAAAAGCAGGAAGCTACGAAGAAAAAAGGAGAGTATTGATAAAGACAGTGATTTGATAAACAAAAACAAAACAAACTTATATTAGTTAAAATATCAAATCACTGTCTTTATGAATACTCTCCGTTTTTTCGTCGTAGCTTCCCGCTTTTAATTCAGGAGGTTCATGTTACAACATAAACATGTTACAGCAACCATTCTTTCCTAAAACAAACTTATTGACTGATTCACCAGTTGGTAACACTGGATGAGACAGTGACGGGTAAAAATATATGGATGATGAATAACGGTTCTTGGGCATCATCTAAAACTAATTTAGTATCGGATAAAGGATCAGCTACTTTCAAACCTGATACATAACCTTACTGGAGAAGGACATACGAGAGATTTACCTAATTTTGTAAATATTTTTGAGTTTTTCTTTGTAAAAGGATGCCTGAGAAGTTGAGGATAAAATTCGAGTGCGGTAAAACGGCGAAAATCAACAAATGGAAGGTGGAGAAGGGGACGATCGTTTACGACGGTCGTATTTTGTTGCTCTACGAAGAAAACGACGGGAAATTGAGCAAATTGAAGTGTAAAAACGTCGGCTCCGTTACGGAGATTTTGGCCAAAGAAGGGGATGTCGTCAAACAAGGGTAAATATCACGAAAATGGGCCAGGAACGCGTGTCCGTTTTGGCGCCAAATGTTGGTACCAATGGGTTAGGTTGGTAGTCATGCTTTTATGCTGCTTGTTGCTCCATGGTACAAAAGAGCCAAAGGGGACGGCGCTTCCTTCAGAGAGCCAAATGAGGCGGCGCTTCCTTCAGAGAGCCAAATGAGGCGGCGCTTCCTTCAGAGAGCCAAATGAGGCGGCGCTTCTTTCGAAGAGCCAAAGGGGGTGGCACTTCCTTCATTGAGCCAATGGGGGCGGCTATTCCTTTAAAGAGCCAAAGGGGGCGGCTCTTCCTTCATTGAGCCAATGGGGGCGGCTATTCCTTTAAAGAGCCAAAGGGGGCGGCGCTTCCTTTAAAGAGCCAAAGGGGGCGGTGCTTCCTTCAAAAAGCCAAAGGGTGCGGCTCTTCCTTCACAGAGCCAAAGGGGGCGGCTCTTCCTCCAACGAGCTTGGGGGTTGCGCTTCCTTCAAAAGGTCAAATGGAGCGGCTCTTCCTTCAAAGAGCCAAAGGGGGCGGCTCTTCCTCCAAAGAGCCAAAGGGGGCGGATCTTCCTTCATTGAGCCAATGGGGGCGGCTATTCCTTTAAAGAGCCAAAGGGGGCGGCGCTTCCTTTAAAGAGCCAAAGGGGGCGGCGCTTCCTTTAAAGAGCCAAAGGGGGCGGCGCTTCCTTCAAAAGGCCAAATGGAGCGGCTGTTCCTTCAAAGAGCCAAAGGGGGCGGCTCTTCCTTCACAGAGCCAAAGGGGGCGGCTCTTCCTCCAAAGAGCCAAATGGGGCGGCTCTTCCTCCAAAGAGCCAAAGGGGGCGGCTCTTCCTTCAAATAGCCAAAGGGGGCGGCTCTTCCTTCACAGAGCCAAAGGGGGCTTCTCTTCCTCCAACGAGCTTGGGGGTGGCGCTTCCTTCAAAAGGCCAAATGGAGCGGCTCTTCCTTCAAAGAGCCAAAGGGGGCGGCTCTTCCTTCACAGAGCCAAAGGGGGCGGCTCTTCCTCCAAAGAGCCAAAGGGGGCGGCTCTTAATTCAAAGAGCCAAAGGGGGCGGCTCTTCCTTCAAAGAGCCAAAGGGGGCGGCTCTTCCTCCAAAGAGCCAAAGGGGCGGATCTTCCTTCATTGAGCCAATGGGGGCGGCTCTTCCTTCAAAGAGCCAAAGGGGGCGGCTCTTCCTTCAGAGAGCCAAAGGGGGCGGCTCTTCCTTCAAAGAGCCAAAGGGGGCGGCTCTTCCTTCAAAGAGCCAAAGGGGGCGGCTCTTCCGTCAGAGAGCCTGGGGGCGGCGCTTCCGTCAGAGAGCCTGGGGGCGGCTCTTCCTCCGACTAGCTTGGAGGGCGGCTCTTCCTTCAAAGAGCCAATGGAGAATGGCTCATTACTAACATCTGTGATTATATGGTCCAGACAGATGCAATATTTGATGATGTTTTCAGAGACGATCTTCTGGAGATCGATCCCGGCTGTGAGCATCCGACGGTGATCAACGACCTCTGCGCGGAATGCGGCGCCGACCTTCAAAAAGAAGGGACGACCGAGTCGCATGCGACGATACCAATGATCCACAGCATACCGCAGCTTAAAGTCAGCCATGAAGTGAGTAGAGAGTATTCTGCGACGTTTTTCGCTAATTCCGTTCCAGCAAGCTCAGCTTATAGGTAAGGCGGACATGGAGCGACTAATCCGCGACCGTAAACTAGTCCTATTGGTCGACCTAGACCAAACGTTGATCCACACGACGCACGACAACATTCCGAACAACGTCAAGGACGTCCATCATTTCCAGCTTTACGGTTCAGCGAATCAGTGGTACCACACGCGGTTACGGCCGGGTACGAGGCGATTCTTGAAGAAACTAGCGCCCAGTTTTGAACTCCACATTTGCACATTCGGCGTGCGACCGTACGCCCATACTGTCGCCAAAATCCTCGATGAGAACGGTTCGCTTTTTTCGCACAGAATCCTCTCCCGAGACGAATGCTTCGACTCGAATTCAAAATTCGCCAATTTACAGTAAGTTTCGATCCCGGGGGTGATGGGAGAGTGGAAGGAGGGTACGGAAGGTGATGGGAGAGTGGAAGGAGGGTAGGGGAGGTGATGGGAGAGTGGAAGGAGTGTAGGAGAGGTGATGGGAGAGTGGAAGAAGGGTAGAGGAGGTGTTGGGAGAGTGAAAAGAGGGTACTGTAGGTGACAGGAGTGCGGTGGGAGGTGTTGGAGTGTCCAGGAGGGTAGGGGAGGTGATGGGAGACGGGGGAAGATCCGGGAGGGTAGGGGAGGTAATGAGAGAGTGGGGGGAGAAGGGGGAAGGTGCGGGAGGGTAGGGGAGGTGATGGGAGAGTGGTGGGGGAATGTCCGGGAGGGTAGGGTGGTGGTGGGAGAAGGGGGATTGAAGGTCCGGGAGGGTAGGGTGGTGGTGGGAGAAGGGGGAAGGTAGGGGAGGTGGTGGGAGAAGGGGGAAGATCCAGCAGGGTAGGGGAGGTGATGGGAGAGTGGTGGTAGAAGGGGGAGGGTCCGGGAGGGTAGGGAGAGTGGTGGTAGAAGGGGGAGGGTCCGGGAGGGTAGGGGAGAGTGGTGGGATTAGGGGGAAGGTCCGGGAGGTGATGGGAAGGTTCAGGAGAGTAGGGGAGGTGATGGTAGAGTCGTTGAAGAAGGGGGAGGGTCCGGGAGGGTAGGGGAGAGTGGTGGGATTAGGGGGAAGGTCCGGGAGGTGATGGGAAGGTCCAGGAGAGTAGGGGAGGTGATGGTAGAGTGGTTGAAGAAGGGGGAGGGTCCGGGAGGGTAGGGGAGGTGATGGGAGAAGGGCAAGGTTTATTAGGGTAGAGGAGGTGATGGGAGAGTGGTGGTAGAAGGGGGAGGGTCCGGGAGGTGATGGGAGAGTGGTGGTAGAAGGGGGAGGGTCGGGAGGGTGGGGAGAGTGGTGGGATAAGGGGGAAGGTCCGGGAGGTGATGGGAAGGTCCAGGAGAGTAGGGGAGGTGATGGTAGAGTGGTTGAAGAAGGGGGAGGGTCCGGGGGGTAGGGGAGGTGATGGGAGAGTGGTGGGAGAAGGGGCAAGGTTCAGGAGGGTAAAGGAGGTGATGGGAGAGTGGTGGTAGAAGGGGGAGGGTAGGGGAGGTGATGGGAGAGTGGTGGTATAAGAGGGAAGGTCCGGGAGGTGATGGGAAGGTCCAGGAGAGTAGGGGAGGAGACGGGAGAGTGGTGGGAGGAGGAAGAACGTCCAGGAGGGCTGTTAGGCTGTAAAGGGGAAGGTTAGGGGGATGTAGGGGATAGGAATGGTTGTCTAAACCTTAGAGCATTATTTCCATGCGGAGACGAACTCGTCTGCATAATCGACGACCGAGAAGACGTCTGGAACTATTCTCCGAATTTAATTCAAGTGAAACCTTACATTTTCTTCCGAAACACAGGGGATATCCACGACCCACATTTGCCAGTACAAACGAACAATTCGATCAACAATTTTTTAGCTCCTGGTTCGTATATTTGCGGTTTTTTGTGTGACTTTTTATTGTTTTGAAGGTTTGAGCATTAAAAAAATGGAGGACGAAGAAGAAAAAGAGGAGAACGAGAGGAAAAAGACGAAATTGGAAGAATCGATCGAAGTCGAAGATTCAGACGATTATTTGATGTATTTGGAATCGATTTTGAAAAGAGTCCATGAACGTTTTTATAGTCGCTATGATGAAAATGGTGAAGCGGATGTAAAAAAAGTGATTGTGGAGGAAAGGTCGCAGGTTTTGAAGGGTTGCGAGGTTGTTTTGTCGGGTTTGGTTCCGCTGAAAGTGCCTTTGGAAGAGTCCTCCGCTGCTCAGATTGTGGTCAAGTTGGGGGCGAAGGTGGAAGCGGAGATAGGGCCATCGACGACCCATTTGGTGGCAGCGAATAAAGGGACTGCGAAGGTCCATCAGGCGAAAAAGATGAAGAATCTATTGGTGGTGAATCCTCATTGGTTGGTCGTTTGCTCGCAGAGGTGGGAGCGGGTCGACGAGCGACTTTTCGAAGTCGGCGCTGGTGGTCCGCTTCCTTTCGGGAAACCGCTACCTCCCAAAGGGATTCCGCAATTTCTGTCGCTTTCGCAGGAAGATATGGACGCGATGGCCCTCGAAGTCAACGAAGACAGCGACAACGGTAATTATGACAAAAAAAACCCAACGGGAAAACAATTTTTTATCGTTTTAGATGAAAATGTGGACGACGAAAACGAAACGAGCGATTTGAGCGGAAACGATGATGACGACGACGACGACGAAAACAGCGAAGAACTTTCAAAGCTCGGCCTTGAAATCGAAAAAGGCCTTGCAGACTTTATGTAAAATATTTAAACATTTTTAAATATTGTAAATAAAATAATTTAGTGTCTTAATATCCATAAATTCCACAATTTTTGACCGATTTTATTGTTATATATACCGTTGGAAAGCTCATTTTAAGCCCTACTAAAGGTATTTAGTGCAAAAAATGGCTCAGCCACTCCTTCAGCCATAAAACACAACCCAAAGGTCAAAAGTTGCGAAAATTGCAAATGAACTTTCAACCTCCATAACTTCCACAAGTTTTGATCGATTTTATCGTTCTATATACCGTTGGAAAGCTCATTTCAAGCCCTATCAAAGGTATTTAGTGCAAAAAATGGCTCAGACCACTCCTTCAGCCATAAAACACGACCCAAAGGTCAAAAGTTGCGAAAATTGCAAATGAACTTTCAACCTCCTTAACTTCCACAATTTTTGACCGATTTTATCGTTATATATACCGTTGGAAAGCTCATTTCAAGCCCTATCAAAGGTATTTAGTGCAAAAAATGGCTCAGACCACTCCTTCAGCCATAAAACACGACCCAAAGGTCAAAAGTTGCGAAAATTGCAAATGAACTTTCAACCTCCATAACTTCCACAAGTTTTGACCGATTTTATCGTTATATATACCGTTGGAAAGCTCATTTCAAGCCCTATCAAAGGGTATTTAGTGCAAAAAATGGCTCAGACCACTCCTTCAGCCATAAAACACGACCCAAAGGTCAAAAGTTGCGAAAATTGCAAATGAACTTTCAACCTCCATAACTTCCACAAGTTTTGACCGATTTTATCGTTATATATACCGTTGGAAAGCTCATTTCAAGCCCTATCAAAGGTATTTAGTGCAAAAATTGGCTCAGACCACTCCTTCAGCCATAAAACGCGGCTTAAAGGTCGAAAGTTGCAAAAACTCCAAACTTTGAACGTCCATAACTTCCACAATTTGTGACCGATTTTATCGTTATATATACCGTTGGAAAGCTCATTTCAAGCCCTATCAAAGTTAATTTGCGCAAAAATTGGCTCAGACCACTCCTTCAGCCATGAAACGCGGCTTAAAGGTCGAAATTGCAAAAGCTCCAAACTTTGAACGTCCATAACTTCCACAATTTTTGACCGATTTTAACGTTATATATACCGTTGGAAGGCTCATTCTAAGCCCTATGTGAGTTAGTTTGTGCAGAAATTGGCTCAGATCCCTCCTTAGCCCTTAAAACACGACTTGAAAATAAAAAGTTGCAAAAATCCACAATTCTTTTACAATTTTCTACGTCATCTTCAAGCAAGCATAAAATTACAATGGCGTCATAATTTTTAGATCTTAATGACGTCACACTAATGAACTATTCGATTTCATGATTTGGAAAAAGCGCGCCAAAACAGTTTCTTTGAAAAAAAGGGAAATTTTTTTCCCCTCTTCAAGTCTGGCACGAAACCCAAATAAGTCTTTTTTTCTTCAAAATTCGACGTAAAAATTAAAAATTTTAACTTTTTTTAATCAATTTAAACAAATTTTTTTGATTCTGAAAACAAGAAGGAATATTTTTTTTCTTTTATTTTTTTGGGCCTGTACGATCAAGGACGTTTTTTGAGTTTACAATTTACATCGCCATTATTGGATTCTTCATTTCCTTTCCCAGGAATTAAAAAATCTAAATTTAAAATAATAAAACTTAAAAAGGAAAAATTGTTGCGATTTCCTCAAGATTTCAATTTTTGTTCGTTTTTATGGTGATTCCCAGTTCCGAATTTTTGAGTCCGAATTGTCTATCAGTCAAAATTTCCAGTGAGTTTCTACCCTTTTTTAAAATAAAAAAATCCATATTTAGACTTTTCGCTTATTTAGGACCCCCCGATGCCCTAAAACCCTTTTTTCTCATATAAATTAGTAAAAAAAAAGTTTTTTCAAAAAAAATTCCAAAAAACCGGTCGTTCTACATCTCGTGGGAATTCATAGCGTGTAAGTTTGAAAAATTTAAAAATTTCCATTTTTCCTAAATTTTCGTTTTTAGGAAAACGATGACGGAATCCATGAAATTTGGTCCCGAATGGTAAGTTTTCCCGCATGGTTTTCTTTTATTTTTAGCCCCCCACATGTTTCAAAGTTCCTAAATTTTAGAACTCAATTAGTTCAAGTTCTTCAAGTTCCAGTTGGACATGTTTGTATTTTTTATTTTTATTTTTATTTTTTTGTGTTGGGCTCACTTTTGTTTCCATAGGTTTGTCCTGAAAGGTTAAATTGGGCATGCTTAATACGCTACAAATTTAATAAAGACACGTAATCTAGCTATGAATGGGTTTTTCATAGTTTTGTGCACTTTTTAGCTAGATTATGAACTTTTTTTGTCGATCGTGCACTTTTTTGACCCTCTGTTGGTAGATCATTAACCATTTTTTTACCCTTTGTAGGTAGACCGTGAATTTTCTTACCCTTTGTAGGTAGATCATGAACCATTTTTTTCCTCCTGTAGGTAGATTGTGAATCTTTTTACCCTTTTGTTGGTCGATCATGAATTTTTTTAAACCCTTTTAGCTAGATTATGAACTATTTTGTCCCAGGGTAGGTAGATCATGAACCATTTTTTTACCTCCTGTAGGTAGATCGTGAATCTTTTTACCCTTTGTTGGTAGATCATGAATTTTTTTAAACCCTTTTAGCTAGATTATGAACTATTTTGTCCCAGGGTAGGTAGATCATGAACCATTTTTTTACCTCCTGTAGGTAGATCGTGAATCTTTTTACCCTTTGTTGGTAGATCATGAATTTTTTTAAACCCTTTTAGCTAGATTATGAACTATTTTGTCCCAGGGTAGGTAGATCATGAACCTTTTTTTTACTCTTTGTAGGTAGATGGTGAATTTTTTTCCCCTTTGTAGGTAGATCATGAACCATTTTTTTACCTCCTGTAGGTAGATCGTGAATCTTTTTACCCTTTGTTGGTAGATCATGAATTTTTTTAAACCCTTTTAGCTAGATTATGAACTATTTTGTCCCAGGGTAGGTATATCATGAACTTTTTTTTTACTCTTTGTAGGTAGATGGTGACTTTTTTTCCCCTTTGTAGGTAGATCATGAACCTTTTTTTACCCTCTGTAGGTAGATCATGAATTTTTTTATCCAGATTATGAACTTTTTTTGCCCCAGGTAGGTAGATATGATAGTTTTTTTACCCTTTGTTGGTAGATCAGGAACCTTTATTTTTACCCCCTGTAGGTAGATCGTGAATTTTTTTACCCTTTGCAGGTAGATCATGAATTTTTAAAACCCTTTTTAGCTTGATAATGATCTCCCCCCCCCCTGGGTAGGTAGATAATGATTTTTTTACCCTTTGTAGGTAGATCATGAACTTTTTTTACCATTTGTTGGTAGATCATGCAGTTTTTTGACCCTCTGTTAGTAGATCATAAACCATTTTATTTTTACCCTTTGTAGGTAGATCGTGATTTTTTTACCCTTTTAGGTAGATCGTGAACTTCTTTTACCCTGTGTTGGTAGATCGTGCACTTTTTTTGAACCATTGTAGGTAGATCATTAAATGGTTTACCCTTTGTTGATAGACTATTAACTTTTTTTTAACCCTTTTTAGCTAGATTATGAACTTTTTTGTCCCATGGTAGGTAGATCATGAACTTTTTTTACCCTTTGTTGGTAGATCATGCACTTTTTTTACCCTCTGTAGGTAGATCATGAATTTTTCACCTTATTTAGGTAGGTCATGAATTTTTTTTACCTGATGTAGGTAGATCATGAATTGGTTTACCCTTTGTTGGTAGATCGTGAACTTTTTTAAAACCCTTTTCAGCTCGATATGAACTTTGTTGCCACATGGTAGGTAGATCATCAACTTTTTTACCCTTTGTTGGTAGATCATTCACTTTTTTGACCCTTTTTAAGTAGATCATTCACTTTTTTCACCCTATTTAAGTAGATCATTCAATTTTTTAACCCTTGTTAAGTAGATCATTCACTTTTTTAACCCTTATTAAGTAGATCAGTCATTTTTTTCACCCTATTTAAGTAGATCATTGACTTATTTGACCATTTGTAAGTAGATCATGAATTACTTTGACCCTTTGTAGCTAGATTATGAACTTTCTTAACCCTTTGTAACCAGATTATGAACTTGAGGACCTTCTGTAGCTAGATTTTACACTTTTTGCTACCCTTTTTAGGTAGATTATGACCTTTTTTCACCCTTTTTAGCTACATCATGAATTTCAGCTAAAATTTTAAGCTCAAGAGGCCCTTTTATTGAGCCAAAATACCCTATGCTGCTCTATTTTTAGCTTTTCTGCGACTTTTGGATCTAAAATTTGCGACTTTTAGGTTGAGAAACCTCTCAGAGACGCCCGTACAGGCTCAGATGAGATTCCAGCTAGCGGAATACAGATACGGCAAAGAGGAGATGCTCGCGCTTTTTTCGCCGTCGCTCCAGCCGCCCGATTTCCTCAAATCGGTCGTCCCGAAAGGGGTTTACATCGAGAAAGCACAGCAACCATTAACGCTAACCACTATGACTGACGAAGAAACGGTAAAGAAATTTGATTTCCATGTTTTTTGTTAATTTGTGTTTTTTAGAGAGTGTGGAATAGAGGGATAAATTCTGATATAACGCCGATGAGGACTGTGGGGAAAGGCGAAGGACGAGGAGGTCTACGAGGGGTCGGAGGACGAGGAAGGGCGAGAGGGAGCGGATCTTTCTACGGAGGACGAGGAGGAGGGATGATCGGATACGATGATATCGACCCCGGCATCAGATACGGTGAAAGGCCTACGAGACCGTTCGAGCGATCGCAGAGCGAAAGAGAGCAACGTTGGTCGGACAGGAACGGCGGCGAAGGACGAGGAGGAGCGAACAACGTAACCGGAAACCGAAACAGCGAAGGTAACTGGCGACGTTCCCGCGGCGACGACGAAGAATGGCGACCTTCCAAATGGTCCGGAAACAACCAATATAGAAGCAACAGCTGGCGAGAAGAGGACAACTGGGAAATGCCGCATAAAGGGAACAACCTTCCGGAATGGGCGACGGAGAAAAACAGCGAAGGAGGCGGAACGTTCGATTCATCGGGCGCCTTCCGTTCGGAAATGCCTCCCGAAGATGACGACGATCGGAAAGAAAAAGTGTACAAAAAGACTGAAAAAATACAACCGAAAGCTGAAAAAGAAGAGGTTCAAAAAGAAGAAAAGAGAGAACCCGAAGAGACTCCTCCTAAGCCACCTCCTGCAGCGAAACAACAAAAAGAGCAACCTCCTGAGCCGAAAAAGCCCGATCTCACCGACCACGATGACACATACGGCCAAATGACCGACGACTTAGCCGCAGATTTGGTGAAATTGATCGACGACGAAGATGAGGAGAAGAAAAGCAAGCAATGGTTCTACCGCGACCCTCAAGGAGAGATCCAAGGTCCGTTTACGTGCAACGAAATGGCCGAGTGGTTCAGCTCCGGTTACTTTTCGCTGAATCTTCTCGTCCGACGGGCGTGCGATCCTCATTACGCTCCATTAGGCGACCTCATCGCGAATTGGGGTTTTATCCCTTTCCTTCCCGAAAACCACCCTTTGAACAAAGAAGGTAACCTCGCGAACCACCAAAAGGAGCAGTTTTACCAACAGCAGCGGCTTATGATGCGACAGCGTCCGCAGAAGTTTCCGGAATGGGATATGGACCCTAGTTTTCAACAGTTGCCTCCTCATGTTGTCAACAACAATAATTTGAGAGCGTTGTTGGCTCAGATGCAGCAGCAGCAGCAACAGCAGTCTTCCACATTTCAGATGCCTAAGCCGTCCATGCCGCCGCCCAGGACTACGGAGGAGATTTCAAGGACGTTGAACGATTTTCTGCAGAGTCTTCAAGCCAAGTCGGAACAGCAGGCGGTCGCTCAGGCGCAGCAGAGCGGAATCGAGTCGCTCCTTAACTTCCAGCAGCCGCCCCCTCAACCGGGCAATTCCACCGCCATACAGAACCTGCTGCGCAAAATGCAAGCTTCTCATCAAAACAAGCAGGTTAACAATATGGAGACTATTTGGAATGGTGTGAACTGGAACCAGTGGAATAACTCGAATCCGAAAGGTATTAAAACTGAGCAGCAAGTGATAGAAGAGCAGCTTAGAGCGGAAGAAGAGCGGATGCGCGAAGAACTGAGGAAGCATGAAGAAGCGAAACGGAAGATGGACGAAGAAGAAGAGAAGAAGCATCGGAATCTCGTGAGGGAAGCGGAAGAGCTCTCTCGGCGGCAACAAGAAGAAGAAGACCTCCGGCGCAAGCAAGAAGCGTCCAGACGTGCGGAAGTCGAACGGCAGCGTAAAGGCGAAGAGAAACGCAAGAAAGACGAAGAAAAACGGAAACTCGAGCAAGAAAAAAAGGAGAGAGATAGACTGAGAGAAGAAGAACGCAAAAAGAAAGAAGCCGAAGAAGCGAAGAAAAAAGCGACCGCCGATTTCATGGCTAAAGTCCAAAAGTCGCAGTGGTGCCCTCCCGCTGCCTCCAACACGTCGATCCTCGACATCCAAAGGAGCGAACGCGAGCAGCAACAGTTGCTCCGTACGCTTCAGCAGCAACAGCAGCAGCAGGTCGAGCAGCAGAAGCCAAACGCTTCGATGTCGATGCAGTTGAAATGGACGGAAACCCAACGGGCGCAGAAGCAACCTGTTCAATCGCTCGCCGATATTCAAGCTGAGCAATACGAACAGCTCCTTAAGGTAAAACTAGTTTAATTCCACCTACGGTAGTTTAGGTGGTTCGGACATTTTAGGTGGTTTGGGCATTTTAGGCCATTTGGCTAGACAATCTGCCCGTTTCGCTAGTTTGGGCAGTTCCGCTGATTATGGCAGTTCCTCTGATTTGGGCAGTTTGACTGGTTTAGGCAGTTCAGATATTTTGGGCAGTTCCGCAAGTTTGGCTGGTTTGGAAAGCTCCACTTGTTTGTGCGGTTTAGGCAGTTCCGCTGGTTTGGGCAGTTTTGGTAGTTTGGGCAGTTTAGGCACTTACCTACACTGGTTGGGGCAGTTCCGCTTGTTGGGCAGATCGGATAGTTTAGGCAGTTCTCCCATTTTGGGCATATCGGATAGTTTGGGCAGTTCCGCTGGTTGGGCAGATCGGATAGTTTGGGCAGTTCTGCCGGTTTGGGCTGTTATAGCAGTTCCGCTGGTTTGGGAAGTTCGACTGGTTTAGGCAGTTCCACTGGTTGGGCAGATCGATAGTTTGGGCAGTTCCGCTGGTTGGGCAGATCGGACAGTTTGGGCAGTTCTGCCGGTTTGGGCAGTTTTGATGGTTTGGGCAGTTTAGGCACTTACACTGGTTTGGGCAGTTCTGCTGGTTGGGCAGATCGGATAGTTTCGGCAGTTCTGCCGGTTTGGACAGTTCCGCTGGTTGGGCAGATCGGATAGTATGGGCAGTTCTGCCGGTTTGGGCAGTTTAGGCAGTTCCGCTGGTTTGGGCAGTTTTGATGGTTTGGGCAGTTTAGGCACTTACCCTGGTTTGGGCAGTTCCGCTGGTTGGGCAGATCGGACAGTTTGGGCAGTTCTCCCATTTTGGGCAGATCGGATAGTTTGGGCAGTTCCGCTGGTTTGGGCAGTTTAGCTGGTTTAGGCAGTTCCGCTGGTTGGGCAGATCGGATAGTTTGGGCAGTTACACTGGTTTGGGTAATTCCGCCGGTTTGGGCAGATTGGATAGTTTGGGTAGTTCCGCCGGTTTGGGCAGTTTAGGCAGTTCCGCTGGTTTGGACAGATTCTATAGTTTGGGCAGTTCCGCCAGTTTCGGCAGTTCCGCCGGTTTGGGCAGTTCCGCTGGTTTGGGCAGTTTTGATGGTTTGGGCAGTTTAGGCACTTACACTGGTTTGGGCAGTTCCGCTGGTTGGGCAGATCGGATAGTTTCGGCAGTTCTGCCGGTTTGGGCAGTTCCGCTGGTTTGGGCAGTTTTGATGGTTTGGACATTTTAGGCACTTACACTGGTTTGGGAAGTTCCGCTGGTTGAGCAGATCGGACCGTTTAGGCAGTTTTCCCATTTTGGGCATATCGGATAGTTTGGGCAGTTCTGCCGGTTTGGGCAGTTTAGGCAGTTCCGCTGGTTTGGGCAGTTTTGATGGTTTGGACATTTTAGGCACTTACACTGGTTTGGGCAGTTCCGCTGGTTGGGCAGATCGGATAGTTTGGGCAGTTCCGCTGGTTTGGGCAGTTTGACTGGTTTAGGCAGTTCCGCTAATTGGGCAGATCGGATAGTTTAGGCAGTTCTGCTGGTTTGGGCAGTTCTGCCGGTTTGGACGGTTTAGGCAGTTCCGCTGATTTGGGCAGTTTAGGCACTTACACTGGTTTGGGCAGTTCCGCTGGTTGGGCAGATTGGACAGTTTGGGCAGTTCGGATAGTTTGGGCAGTTCTGCTGGTTTGGGCAGTTTGACTGGTTTGGCAGATCGGGTAGTTTGGGCAGTTCCGCTGGTTTGGGCAGTTTGACTGGTTTAGGCAGTTCCGCTAATTGGGCAGATCGGATAGTTTGGGCAGTTCTGCTGGTTTGGGCAGTTTAGGCAGTTCCGGTGGTTTGGGCAGTTTAGGCACTTACACTGGTTTGGGCAGTTCCGCTGGTTGGGAAGATTGGACAGTTTGGGCAGTTCGGATAGTTTGGGCAGTTCTGCTGGTTTGGGCAGTTTGACTGGTTTGGCAGATCGGATAGTTTGGGCAGTTCCGCCGGTTTGGCAGTTTAGGCAGTTAGACTGGTTTGGGTAGTTCCGCCGGTTTGGGCAGTTAAGGCAGTTCCGCTGGTTTGGGCAGTTCCGCCATCGCTGTTTAGGCAGTTTGCGGAACTACGTAAATACCTACATCTCGGCTCCCTGTGAACCGATCGACTTGAAATTTTCAGGGCTTCCTATAGTCGTATTAGAGAAGGTCCTTATAAAATTTCAACGAAATCGCTCCTCAGGGAGCGGAGATCTAGACGCCTTCAAGTTTTCAATCGTTTTCAGGTCGAAAAAGAGAAACAAGAAAGAGAAAAAGAAAAAGGCGTCGTCCAGCCGACTCTCGGAAGCTGGTCGCAAGGTCTCACCTGGGGAACAGGCATCTTGCCCGCGTCATCCGTCTGGCAAGGCGTCAACTCAAACTCTGCGCAATCGGGCGGCTTTTGGGAGCACATCGGCAACCCAAGCAAGCCCTCCGAGACCCCCCAGCAGCCGCCAAGGCCGACCCAACCTATCGGCCCCGCACCAGCGAAAGAATCCAAATCGAAAGCGAAACGAGAAGAAGTCGGCGTCCTCAAACTCTTCAACAACTGCCATTACGACGAGTTCACCCAATGGTGCTCCACTACCCTTCATAACATGCAATCAACCGTCGATAGTAACTAAAACGTCATTTCCATACCGCTGAACTCATTCTTTTCCAGTTCCTACATTCGTAAGCTTCCTCCGAGACATCGAGTCAGCATCCGAAGTCCAGGAATACATCCAGGAGTATCTCGGCGATGAAAAAGACGCCAAAGATTTCGCCAAACAGTTCATCGAAAGGCGAAGCAGACTCGGAAACAACTCCATCTCGCAGAACCACCAGAGCCCTCCTTCGAAAGAAGACTTCCAACAAGTGAAGGTAAAAAGGTGCAAACTTCGCACCGTGCGACGCCATTTATGAAGATACTAACCTGTAGATTAGTGAAACTAAACTTTCAATCTTTTGACAGAGCAAAAGCAAGAAAGCGAAGAAAAACAAAATGCAGAAAGTCGACACTCGGATTTTAGGATTCAGCACGACGTCCGCCCCGGACAGAATCAACGTCGGCGACCGAGAATACCCGGACGACATTTAAACTTAAAAAGAAATTAATTTTTAAAACAAAAAAACAAAAAAAAAATTATGAAGAATAACAACCTTTGTTATTGTAAATAGAGTTTTCATAAATTAAAAAAAAATAAAAACAAAAAAAAAATTTAAATTTTATATTTTAAATTATTTGACTCCGGTCAAGTTTTATGTGAGCCCGACGTTTGGAAGAATATGGATTGCTCACGAAAATGTTGAAAATTATAAAACTGAAAAGATTTTTTTATTTTATTTTATCCTTTAATCCTTTTTTTCATATAAAATGGACGTTTTTGAATGTAATTATGGCTCTGGAAGAACACGATGTCCTTTGGCTCTTGAAATAAAACGCTTATGGCTCTTGAGAAACTAGACTTGGGCTCTGAATGGACAGCACTGTCCTTTGGCTCTTCACTAACTTGGCTCTTCACTAACATAGCTCTTCTTTGGCTCCTTACTAACAAGACATTCCTTTGGCTCTTTACTAGCAAGACTCTCCTTTGGCTCCTTACTACAAAGACTATCCTTTGGCTCTTCACCAGCAAGACTTTCCTTTGGCTCTTCACTAGCAAGACTCCTTTGGCTCCTTACTAAAAAGACCTTCCTTTGGCTCTTCACTAGCAAGACTCCTTTGGCTCCTTACCAAAAAGACTTTCCTTTGGCTCTTCACTAGCAAGACTTTCCTTTGGCTCTTCACTAGCAAAACTCCTTTGGCTCCTTACTAAAAAGACCTTCCTTTGGCTCTTCACTAGCAAGACTCCTTTGGCTCCTTACTAAAAAGACTTTCCTTTCGCTCATCACTAGCAAGGCACTCCTTTGGCTCCTTACTAAAAAGGACTTTCCTTTGGCTCTTCACTAGGAAGGCTCTCCTTTGGCTCCTTACTAAAAGGACTTTCCTTTGACTCATCACAAACAAGACTCTCCTTTGGCTCCTTACTAAAAGGACTTTCCTTTGGCTCTTCACTAGGAAGGCTCTCCTTTGGCTCCTTACTAAAAGGACTTTCCTTTGGCTCTTCACTAGGAAGGCTCTCCTTTGGCTCCTTACTAAAAGGACTTTCCTTTGGCTCTTCACTAGCAAGACTCTCCTTTGGCTCCTTACTAAAAGGACTTTCCTTTGGCTCATCACAAACAAGACTCTCCTTTGGCTCCTTACTAAAAGGACTTTCCTTTGGCTCTTCGCTAGCAAGACTCTCCTTTGGCTCCTTACTAAAAGGACTTTCCTTTGGCTCTTCACTAGCAAGGCTCTCCTTTGGCTCCTTACTAAAAGGACTTTCCTTTGGCTCTTCGCTAGCAAGACTCTCCTTTGGCTCCTTACTAAAAGGACTTTCCTTTGGCTCTTCGCTAGCAATACTCTCCTTTGGCTCCTTACTAAAAGGACTTTCCTTTGGCTCTTCGCTAGCAAGACTCTCCTTTGGCTCCTTACTAAAAGGGCTTTCCTTTGGCTCTTCGCTAGCAATACTCTCCTTTGGCTCCTTACTAAAAGGACTTTCCTTAGGATCTTCGCTAGCAATACTCTCCTTTGGCTCTTCACTAGCAAGACTCCTTTGGCTCTCTAGTTCCTTTGGCTCTTCACTAGCAGGACTCTCCTTTGGCTCTTCACTTACAAGACTTTCCTTTGGCTCTTCACTAACAGGACTCTCCTTTGGCTCTTCACTAACAGGACTCTCCTTTGGCTCTTCACTAACAGGACTCTCCTTTGGCTCTTCACTTACAAGACTTTCCTTTGGCTCTTCACTAACAAGACTCTTCTTTGGCTCTTCACTTACAAGACTTTTCTTAGGCTCTCTACTTCCTTTGGCTCTTCACTAGCAAGACTGTCCTTTGGCTCTTTACTAACAATACTCTTCTTTGGTTCTTCACATACATGACTTTCCTTTGGCTCCTTGCTAACAAGACTTTCCTTTGGCTCCTTACTGAAAAGACTTTCCTTTGGCTCTTCACTAGCAAGAATCTCTTGTGGCTCTTTACAAACAAGACTCTTCTTTGGCTTTTCCCTTACAAAACTTTCCTTTGGCTCTCTTCACTAGCAAGACTCTCCTTTGGCTCTTCATTCTCCTTTGGCTCTTTACTAACATGGCTCTTCTTTGGCTCTTCACTAACATGGCTCTTCTTTGGCTCCTTACTAACCAGACTTTCCTTTGGCTCCTTACTAACCAGACTTTCCTTTGGCTCCTTACTAACCAGACTTTCCTTTGGCTCCTTACTAACCAGACTTTCCTTTGGCTCCTTACTAACCAGACTTTCCTTTGGCTCCTTACTAACCAGACTTCCCTTTGGCTCCTTACTAAAAAGACTTTCCTTTGGCTCTTCACTAGCAAGACTCTCTTTTGGCTCTTCATTATCACCATTCTCCTTTGGCTCTTCACTAACATGGCTCTTCTTTGGCTCCTTACTAACCAGACTTTCCTTTGGCTCCTTACTAACCAGACTTTCCTTTGGCTCTTCACTAACATGGCTCTTCTTTGGCTCCTTACTAACCAGACTTTCCTTTGGCTCCTTACTAACCAGACTTTCCTTTGGCTCCTTACTAACCAGACTTTCCTTTGGCTCCTTACTAACCAGACTTTCCTTTGGCTCCTTACTAACCAGACTTTCCTTTGGCTCCTTACTAACCAGACTTTCCTTTGGCTCCTTACTAACCAGACTTCCCTTTGGCTCCTTACTAAAAAGACTTTCCTTTGGCTCTTCACTAACATGGCTCTTCTTTGGCTCCTTACTAACCAGACTTTCCTTTGGCTCCTTACTAACCAGACTTTCCTTTGGCTCCTTACTAACAGACTTCCCTTTGGCTCCTTACTAAAAAGACTTTCCTTTGGCTCTTCACTAGCAAGACTCTCTTTTGGCTCTTCATTATCACCATTCTCCTTTGGCTCTTCACTAACATGGCTCTTCTTTGGCTCCTTACTAACCAGACTTTCCTTTGGCTCCTTACTAACCAGACTTTCCTTTGGCTCCTTACTAACCAGACTTTCCTTTGGCTCTTCACTAACAAGACACTTCTTTGGCTCTTCACTTACAAGACTTTTCTTAGGCTCTCTACTTCCTTTGGCTCTTCACTAGCAAGACTGTCCTTTGGCTCTTTACTAACAATACTCTTCTTTGGTTCTTCACATACATGACTTTCCTTTGGCTCCTTGCTAACAAGACTTTCCTTTGGCTCCTTACTGAAAAGACTTTCCTTTGGCTCTTCACTAGCAAGAATCTCTTGTGGCTCTTTACAAACAAGACTCTTCTTTGGCTTTTCCCTTACAAAACTTTCCTTTGGCTCTCTTCACTAGCAAGACTCTCCTTTGGCTCTTCATTCTCCTTTGGCTCTTTACTAACATGGCTCTTCTTTGGCTCTTCACTAACATGGCTCTTCTTTGGCTCCTTACTAACCAGACTTTCCTTTGGCTCCTTACTAACCAGACTTTCCTTTGGCTCCTTACTAACCAGACTTTCCTTTGGCTCCTTACTAACCAGACTTTCCTTTGGCTCCTTACTAACCAGACTTCCTTTGGCTCCTTACTAACCAGACTTCCCTTTGGCTCCTTTACTAAAAGACTTTCCTTTGTGCTCTTCACTAGACAAGACTCTCTTTTGGCTCTTCATTATCACCATTCTCCTTTGGCTCTTCACTAACATGGCTCTTCTTTGGCTCCTTACTAACCAGACTTTCCTTTGGCTCCTTACTAACCAGACTTTCCTTTGGCTCCTTACTAACCAGACTTCCCTTTGGCTCCTTACTAACCAGACTTTCCTTTGGCTCCTTACTAACCAGACTTTCCTTTGGCTCCTTACTAACCAGACTTTCCTTAGGCTCCTTACTAACCAGACTTTCCTTTGGCTCCTTACTAACCAGACTTCCCTTTGGCTCCTTACTAACCAGACTTCCCTTTGGCTCCTTTACTAAAAAGACTTTCCTTGGCTCTTCACTAACATGGCTCTTCTTTGGCTCCTTACTAACCAGACTTTCCTTTGGCTCCTTACTAACCAGACTTTCCTTTGGCTCCTTACTAACCAGACTTCCCTTTGGCTCCTTACTAAAAAGACTTTCCTTTGGCTCTTCACTAGCAAGACTCTCTTTTGGCTCTTCATTATCACCATTCTCCTTTGGCTCTTCACTAACATGGCTCTTCTTTGGCTCCTTACTAACCAGACTTTCCTTTGGCTCCTTACTAACCAGACTTTCCTTTGGCTCCTTACTAACCAGACTTTCCTTTGGCTCCTTACTAACCAGACTTTCCTTTGGCTCCTTACTAACCAGACTTTCCTTAGGCTCCTTACTAACCAGACTTTCCTTTGGCTCCTTACTAACCAGACTTCCCTTTGGCTCCTTACTAACCAGACTTCCCTTTGGCTCCTTACTAAAAAGACTTTCCTTTGGCTCTTCACTAACATGGCTCTTCTTTGGCTCCTTACTAAAAAGACTTTCCTTTGGCTCTTCACTAACATGGCTCTTCTTTGGCTCCTTACTAACCAGACTTTCCTTTGGCTCCTTACTAACCAGACTTTCCTTTGGCTCCTTACTAACCAGACTTCCCTTTGGCTCCTTACTAAAAAGACTTTCCTTTGGCTCTTCACTAGCAAGACTCTCTTTTGGCTCTTCATTATCACCATTCTCCTTTGGCTCTTCACTAACATGGCTCTTCTTTGGCTCCTTACTAACCAGACTTTCCTTTGGCTCCTTACTAACCAGACTTTCCTTTGGCTCCTTACTAACCAGACTTTCCTTTGGCTCCTTACTAACCAGACTTTCCTTTGGCTCCTTACTAACCAGACTTCCCTTTGGCTCCTTACTAAAAAGACTTTCCTTTGGCTCTTCACTAACATGGCTCTTCTTTGGCTCCTTACTAACCAGACTTTCCTTTGGCTCCTTACTAACCAGACTTTCCTTTGGCTCCTTACTAACCAGACTTCCCTTTGGCTCCTTACTAAAAAGACTTTCCTTTGGCTCTTCACTAGCAAGACTCTCTTTTGGCTCTTCATTATCACCATTCTCCTTTGGCTCTTCACTAACATGGCTCTTCTTTGGCTCCTTACTAACAAGACTTTCCTTTGGCTCCTTACTAACCAGACTTTCCTTTGGCTCCTTACTGAAAAGACTTTCCTTTGGCTCTTCACTAGCAAGAATCTCTTTTGGCTCTTTACAAACAAGACTCTTCTTTGGCTTTTCCCTTACAAAACTTTTCTTTGGCTTTTCACTAGCATGACTCTCCTTTGGCTCTTCATTATCACCATTCTACTTTGGCTCTTCACTAACATGGGTCTTCTTGGCTCCTTACTAACAAGACTTTCATTTGGCTCCTTACTAACGAGACTTTCCTTTGTGCTCTTCCACTAGCAAGACTCTCCTTTGGCTCTTTACTAATAAGACTCTTCTTTGGCTCTTCGATTACAAGACTTCTTTCTTCCATTCTCCATTTAAACATAAAGTCATATGATGGGTTGTTCGCGTCACGAAGACTTGTAGTGCTTGGCTTGATGTCGGCGATGTGTCACGCGTTGGCGAATCCACTTATTTGGCTTCCAACCAATTTTTGTTTTTAGTTTAATTTTTTACATGTGCTTTTTCATTTTTCATTTAATCCATCCATCTGTATTAATTTTTCCCACATCAGATAATAACATGGAACTTTTTGCATTAAAATTTTTATATAATACATCCTATACCCCAATATACACGCTTTTCCCATTTTATTGTCCTTTAATATTTTGTCGTTAGTTCGCCCATGTCGAATTAATTGCTAGGTCTTGCTGGTTAGCTCACTCTCGTGATGCTTGGTGTAAGTGATCAATCTGCGGTGTAGCAGCATTCTAGTAGGTGGTGCTCATGTTAAGAGCGATGTCACCAATACTTTTGGCGTGTAAACGTCCAGTGTTCTGCTGCACTCCGTCGACCGTCCTCTTTGATAACACCATGGCTTTACGATTTGACCAGGTTCACTATAGATTCCATTTGTTGCCGAGTTACACCCAATCTTTCACCCTATCGGCCATATTTTTCGCTGCAGATACCTCTGCGTTATTTCTGCAAGTAGTACGAGATCAGATCTGTGTGCCTACATGAGCACCTGACGTCGGATCGCTAATGGCCACCTAGCTTTACTCATACTCAGCTCGTCTACAAGATCGTTGATGTATAGCGAGAACAAGAGAGGGCTCAACGGGCAACCCTGCTAACTCCACTGCTGACCGTAAATTTCTCAGTTTTCCCTCCAGTTGTCCACAACAGATGCTGATACTCCGGTATATAGGCTTTTTAGGATGTTAATACAAACTGTGCGACACTCCGCACATCCGCCAACTTCAGGAGAGCATTCCGCCTATTAACTGTGTCAAATGCAGCTCTCAGGTCACAAAAAATGCATACACTTTTCCGCGCCGTTGTTTAGCTTAAGATTTACTACTCCCATGTGTAGTGTGAAATATCGCATCAACCGTGTGAGTAGCTCTACGAAAACACGTCTGACTGTGTCCGCGAGTACGTTCGATGGGCTTCCACGAAGTCGTTACGCGGTGTTGCAAAGAGTAAGCAGGAGAGAGCTTCGCCACAGCAGATTGATGAAGGAAAGGCGTCGATATTGCAACGAGAGATGGAGCTCCACTTGGGAGGAGTGGAGAATAGATACGCGCGTCGTGATGATGGAATCGGGGCGATACCCACCGCCATACGTACAGTATGCATAAATTCCAAAGTTAGGCCGATATCTCTCACAGGACGAATTGTAGTATCGAACGGTATTCCATCGCTTCCAGGTGCTCACAGACCTTAGCACACCTCTCAACTCAGTCCATGAAATTCAGCATCCATCGTATGACAGATCGTACGTGGTTCGGCGAAATGCATCCTGCTCCCGTCATCCGTCGATTTAACCATGGCTGAAAGTGGCGTACCCATCAGAAAGGTGCTATCTCTGCGTACCTGCATATCTTCCAGCTCTGCAATAATGTGAGCAAGCTTCCAGAACGTCACCTCTTTACGTCTGAATCAGCATGCTAACCTAAAAATCTTTGCGCTACGTTCGATTAGTTTTTTATACTTTTTATTCTCTTCGGCGTTCTCTATGCGGGCTTCGCTAGCGTTCGTTTTATGATAGTCTCAGCAGTTCATAACTCGCTTCGAGCTTTCGCAACTTCCGTCAAACCAAGCATTTTCGGGCCTCATTTTGTGGTCCTAGTCTTTGCTGCTCCGTTAGCTGAGTCAGTGTTGTCTCGTTCACACATCATTTATGTCTCCTGTGGCTCTTCCCACATGCTCTTCTTGGCTCCTACTAACCAGACTTTCGCTTTGCTCCTTACTACCAGACTTTCCTTGGCTCCTGTACAACCAGACGTCCTTTGGCTCCTACTAAAAAGACTTTCCTTTGGCTCTTCACTAGCAAGACTCTCTTTTGCTCTTCATATCACCATCTCCTTTGGCTCTTCACTAACATGGCTCTTCTTTGGCTCCTTACTAACACAGACTTTCCTTTGGCTCCTTACTAACCAGACTTTCCTTTGGCTCCTTACTGAAAAGACTTTCCTTTGGCTCTTCACTAGCAAGAATCTCTTTTGGCTCTTTACAAACAAGACTCTTCTTTGGCTTTTCCCTTACAAAACTTTTCTTTGGCTTTTCACTAGCATGACTCTCCTTTGGCTCTTCATTATCACCATTCTACTTTGGCTCTTCACTAACATGGGTCTTCTTTGGCTCCTTACTAACAAGACTTTCATTTGGCTCCTTACTAACGAGACTCTCCTTTGGCTCTTCACTAGCAAGACTCTCCTTTGGCTCTTTACTAATAAGACTCTTCTTTGGCTCTTCGATTACAAGACTTCTTTCTTCCATTCTCCATTTAAACATTTTTTTGAAAGTCATATGATTTTTTTTTCCCTCTACTGTTTCAACAATAAGGGAAAAAAAATCATATGACTTTCAAAAAAATATTTGAGAAAAATGGAGACTGGAAGAAAGAAGCTTTCAGGCCGAGGTGAGTGGTTTTTGTAATTCATACATCAGTCGCCAAGCCAACGCATTTAGTTTGAAATTAATTTTTTTTAGGTAACCAAGACAACTTTTTTTTAAAAACCATTTTCAGCATGTGTAGGCGAATAAAAGGGGATCAAGATTAGTTTTCTTTTTCCTTGGCTCGCAAGTCCAAATTTGCGCTCTTTTTGACCTTTGGGGTTCTTTTTCTTGGTGGAAGAGTTCTTTTTGGGACTATCGATTTGTTTCTTTCCTAGCATGGCTCTTTTCTCTGCCCTTGGTCTCTTTGGCCTACTGCATGGCTCTCCTTTGGCTCTTTACCGGCTTGGCTCTCATTTGGCTCTTTACCAGCTTGGCTCCTTCCTAACATGGCTCTCGCTTGGCTACATGGCTCTTTCCTGAGCTTTGCTCTCCGCTTGGCTCTTTCCTAACATGGCTCTCCTTTGGCTCTTTCTACTCCTGGCTCATGGCTCCTTCCTAACATGGCTCTTTACCGGCTTGGCTCTCATTTGGCTCTTTCCTAGAATGGATCTCCTTTGGCTTTATGCCGGCTTGGCTCTTTCCTGACATGGCTCTCCTTTGGCTCTTTCCTGACATGGCTCTCCTTTGGCTCTTTCCTAATATGGCTCTCCTTTGGCTCTTTACCGTCTTGGCTCTCATTTTTCTTTTTACCGGCTTGGCTCTTTCCTAGCATGGCTCTTTCCTGACATGGCTCTCCTTTGGCTCTTTCCTGACATGGCTCTCCTTTGGCTCTTTACTGACATGGCTCTCCTTTGGCTCTTTACTGACATGGCTCTCCTTTGGCTCTTTACTGACATGGCTCTATTTTGGCTCTTTACTGGCATGGCTCACATTTGGCTCTTTACAGGCTTGGGTCTTTCCTAACATGGCTCTCATTTGGCTCTTTGCCGGCTTGGCTCTTTCCTAACATGGCTCTCCTTTGGCTCTTTCCTAATATGGCTCTCCTTTGTCTCTTTAACGGCTTGGCTCTTCTTTTGCTCTTTCCTAACATGGCTTTCCTTTGGCTCTTTACTAACATGGCTTTTCACTTTGGCTCTTTTCTCCCTCTAAGAATTGACTATACCGACAAAAAAAGCCTTTAAAATTCTTATCTAATTTCTAAATTATTCCTCCTCCATTTTTAATTTTACAAATTATTGATCCCACCCCCACCCCTAAAGGTATAGGTACCAAAAAAAAACAATTTAGAAAAAAGCGATTAATTAGCAACAAAAAATTCGTTTTTGGCATTTAAAACAAATAGAATTACGACGTTCTGCATATTATGACGTTTTTTTTTCTTAATTTTTTTTTTAAATTATAAAATTTTATTGATTTTAAGCCCTTCGGCGGGTGACGTAAGCGACGCCATCTTGCGGGCAAAAGCTCGAACTTCCCTTATCTCCCACCCCCACGCGTCAAATAATCCCAACGAAGAAAAAGCGAAAAAAGGCCCAAATATCAATATATAACGAATAAAAAACGCTCTAAAATATCCAAAAACGTATATTTAAGATCCATCAACATATAATTATAAGTTATATATAGTTTTTGAATAATTTGAAAGTTGATAATCCCCTCCCAGCGTGTATTTCTCCGCCCATCTTGTCAGGGTCCGGGGGAAATTTTCTTGCGTGGAGGGAGAACCTAGCAACCATAGATGCTGTTTCCATAGGTAACCGACTCGGCCAGACAACAAAAGGTATCCTCTTTTTTATCTCTTTTTATCATTTTTACATATATTATCTATATAATTTTTAAAAAATGCAAACTATATACACCTAAATAACACAAGAGCGTACGAAAAGCGACCTCGAAATGTCACTTTTTCACCTTTTTTCCATGTTGGATGCATAAAACATAAAAGTTATGCTAGAATTGGTGCAGGTGTCAGTCACGCATGATATCCTATAAAGGGTTTTACCGGAAATTTTTTTTTATTTTTTGGTTGTTGTGTTCAGTTGTCTTGGTTACTCTGTTAAATATTGATCAACTCGAGTGGATCAATTAAAAAGGTATTTTTGGATTTTTTTCGTTTTTTAAAATTTTTTCTGTGTTTTGAAACCAAAATGGGTAGCAGCATGATTTTGGGCCTTTTTGTCGATTTATAGTATGTAGCCGCAGTCTGCGGGATAACACGACCGAAAAATAAAACCGAGTCTATCCATATATATACAGTCTGAAAGCTGTTTAAAAGAGCTTTTAAACGATATAAATATCGATAAAGTTGGTTTAAAACGATGGAAGTTATGGACGTTCGAACTTTCAGATTTCATGGCTCCATAACGTCCGCAGTTTTTCGCGAAAAGTTTCAATTTGGCATGATTTCATTTGAATACATAGCTGCTTTGATATTTACTTCCATTCCGTTGGTAAAACTGGTTGATTCTTGTTCAGGTTCGTTTTATGTTGATAAATGGAAAGTTGGCGACACTGCCTCCTTGATAATTGCATTTTACGGTTGGTAAAACTGGTTGATTCTTCTTGAGGTTCTTTTTCTGTTGATAAATGGCAAGTTGGCGACACTGCCTCCTTGA
This sequence comes from Orius laevigatus, assembly GCA_018703685.1. NCBI lineage: Eukaryota > Metazoa > Arthropoda > Insecta > Hemiptera > Anthocoridae > Orius > Orius laevigatus. The sequence goes on from JAGWEN010000285.1 coordinate 25,766, forward strand.
TAATTGCAATTTACGGTTGGTAAAACTGGTTGATTCTTGTTCTGGTCGTTTTCTGTTGATTAATGGCAAGTTGGCGACACTGCCTCCTTGATAATTGCATTTTACGGTTGGTAAAACTGGTTGATTCTTGTTCTGGTCGTTTTCTGTTCATAAATGGCAAGTTGGCGACACTGCCTCCTAGATAATTGCATTTTACGGTTGGTAAAACTGGTTGATTCTTGTTCTGGTCGTTTTCTGTTCATAAATGGCAAGTTGGCGACACTGCCTTCTTGTAAATTGCAATTTATGGTTGGTAAAACTGGTTGATTCTTGTTCAGGTTCGTTTTAGGTTGATAAATGGCAAGTTGGCGACACTGCCTCCTTGATAATTGCATTTTACGGTTGGTAAAACTGGTTGATTCCTGTTCTGGTCGTTTTCTGTTGATTAATGGCAAGTTGGCGACACTGCCTTCTTGATAATTGCAATTTATGGTTGGTAAAACTGGTTGATTCTTGTTCAGATTCGTTTTCTTTGAAAAATGTCAGGTTGGCGACACTGCCTCCTTGATAATTGCATTTTACGGTTGGTAAAACTGGTTGATTCCTGTTCTGGTCGTTTTCTGTTGATTAATGGCAAGTTGGCGACACTGCCTTCTTGATAATTGCATTTTACGGTTGGTAAAACTGGTTGATTCTTGTTCAGGTTCGTTTTAGGTTGATTAATGGCAAGTTGGCGACACTGCCTCCTTGATAATTGCATTTTACGGTTGGTAAAACTGGTTGATTCTTGTTCAGGTTCGTTTTCTGTTGATTAATGGCAAGTTGGCGACACTGCCTCCTTGATAATTGCATTTTACGGTTGGTAAAACTGGTTGATTCTTGTTCTGGTCGTTTTCTGTTGATAAATGGCAAGTTGGCGACACTGCCTCCTTGATAATTGCAATTATGGTTGGTAAAACTGGTTGATTCTTGTTCTGGTCGTTTTCTGTTGATAAATGGCAAGTTGGCGACACTGCCTTCTTGATAATTGCAATTTACGGTTGGTAAAACTGGTTGATACTTGTTCAGGTTCGTTTTCTTTTGATAAATGTCAGGTTGGCGACACTGCCTCCTTGATAATAGCAATTAACAGTTGGTGAAACTGGTTGATTCTTGTTCAGGCTCGTTTTCTATCGATAAATAGCAATTTGGCGACACTGCCTCCTTGATAATTGCAATTTACGATTGGTAGAACTGATTGTTATATACCTCTAGATTGTCAAATGTGGTTTGAGATATTTTATGTTGGCTACCCTGTTCCTAATAATCCATGACTTCCATAATGTTCCACAGTTGGTAGAAATGATTTCTTGTTGTTTTGTACCTTTGTATCTGTTTATTAATGTTGGTACCACTGCATTATTGTGCTTACCACTAATAAAAACTAAGAGATTGTATGCTACTAAACGATCTCCTTGGCAATTTGCGAGATAATATAATGAGAAGATGGTAAACTCCATGGTGGTTGCCATGGAGATATAAAGCTGCTAAACGACCTCCATGGCATAGAGGAAGCAAACCTAAAGCTCCAAAAAGTTGCTTATCTCCATGGTGGCTACCATGGTGATATAAATCGCCCTAATGAGCTCCACGGTGTTCCGTTTTGAACAGGAATTGGCAGCACTGTCCATAAACTGAATTGTCTGTTCAGCGCCTCCTTGATTACGTTAAAAGTTAATTGGCAACACTGTTTAGGCTTGATGTATTTAAGTTCAGCGCCTTCTTGACTACGTTAGAAGTGAATTGGCAACACTGTTTAGGCTTGATGTGTCACTAAGTTCAGCGCCTCCTTGATTACGTTAGAACTGAATTGGCAACACTGTTTAGGCTTGATGTGTCACTAAGTTCAGCGCCTCCTTGATTACGTTAGAACTGAATTGGCAACACTGTTTAGGCTTGATGTGTCACAAAGTTCAGCGCCTCCTTGATTAATTCAGAACTTAATTGGCAACTCTGTTTAGGCTTGATGTTTTAAACAAGTATTACATTTATTTCTATTAGAGCATAAAGAGCAAAAGAAAAATAGAAGAAAACGGTTGAAACGTGAAGAAAATTTGCTCGGTCAGGTGAAATGTTAAAAAAAATCGAATTAATTACGTTATTGTTTTAATAAATTGTTTTTTTTAGGCGGTAGCTGGTTCAGCGATGCAGCTGAGTCCCGAGAATTCGGTGGATTCAACGCAGTCGATGTCGATCACGCATCCTCCTTCCATTCAAGTCAAATCTATGGTCGGAAATCATAAATCCACCGCCTTCTTGATCTAAATATTTGTTTTTCTTTAGGATGAAGGAGGCGTGTTGAGTAGTCCGACGAATTCATGCGATGAAGCGAACTCGGCGGCTGCGAACCTTCAGACGGAACCTGACAGTCCCGAACCTGGACATTACATCACAGTTTCGGGTATAGCAAACGTCACATTTCAATGTTTCATTAATATAACTTCCGAAGAATTAAGAACGTTGAAAGTCCAATTCTAATATGTTTTTCTCGTCTAAAAAGGCTCAAAGTCCAACTTTGCCTGTACAAAATCTTGAAAATGATTCTTCGCAAGTTATTTGTCCGATTCGGACCTTTTTATACCAACAAGCACATTTCTGAGTAGTCTTTTTATTTTCATTCCCGACATGTCTTTCGGACAATTTTTTTAAACAATTTTTTTTAATTTAAATATAAATTAAAAAAAAAGGAGGTCCCAGATCATATACATCGTTAACAACCGTTAGTACTGGTAAGGGAAAAAATAAACCCTTGTGGAATTTTGTGTTTTTTTTCTTCGTATTTTGTTATTTTCTTTATTTTTTATTTTATTCTCGTCGTATTTTGTTATTTTTGATTTTTAAATTGGAATGTTTGTTTGTAGTTTGCATGATGGATACAATCTTAATGGATTTTTATTAATTTTTTTTCTTTTTAACTTTTAAGCTTCGGAACCAGCGAGCGATGAAGTCGCCCATTCGTATGTTCAGTATATCGAAAGTACTGGAGAGCAGACCATCTATACGACTTCAAATGGACAAATGTAAGTTAAAAAGCTTTCCAACGGTATAAATGTCGATAAAAACTGTCAAAAATTAAGGAAGTTATGGACGTCTAAACTTTTAAGGTGGCTGAAACTTAAAACGTCCATAACTTCCTTAATTTTTGACCGATTTTATCGTTATATACACCGTTAGAAAGCTCGTTTCAAGCCCTATCTGAGTTATTTAGTGCACAAATTGGCTCAGACCACTCCTTCACCCTTAAAACACGAATTAAAGGTCAAAAGTTGCTAAAATAGCGAATGAACGTCCATAACTTCCACAGTTTTTGACCGATTTTATCGTTATATACACCGTTGGAAAGCTCGCTCAAAGCCCTATCTTAGCTATTTAGTGCAAAATATGGCTTAGACCACTCCTTTAGCCTTAAAATGTGACTTAAAGGTCAGAAGACTTTCAACATCCATAACGTCCACAATTTTTGACCGATTTAATCATTATATATACCGTTGGAAAGCTTATTTTAAGCCTCATGTGAGATATATAGTGCAAAAATAGACTCAGACCACTCCTTCACCCTTAAAACGCGACTTAAAGGTCGAAAGTTGCAAAAACGCCAAATAAACTTTGACCGTCCATAACTTAGTCAATTTTTGACCGTTTTTATCATTATATACACCGTTGGAAAGATCATTTCAAGCCCTATCTGAGTTATTTAGTGCAAAAATTGGCTCAGACCACTCCTTCAGCCTTGAAAAGCGATTTAAAGGTCAAAAGTTTCAAAAATGGCAAATTAACTTTAAACTTTCATAACTTCCTCAATTTTTGACCGATTGTATCGTTATATACACCGTTGGAATGCTCGCTTTAAGCCCTATCTTAGTTATTTAGTGCAAAATATGACTCAGACCACTCCTTTAGCCTTAAAATGTGACTTAAAGATCAAAAGACTTCCAACATCCATAACTTCCACAATTTTTGACCGATTTAATTATTATATACTCCGTTGAAAAGCTCATTTTAAGCCCTATCCGAGTTATTTAGTGCAAAAATTGGCTCAGACTACTCCTTCACCCTTAAAACGCGATTTTAAGGTCGAAAGTTGTGAAAATGGCAAATGAACTTCCAACCTCCATAGCTTCCACAATTTTTGACCGATTTTGTCGTTATATACACCGTTAGAAAGCGTATTTCAAGCCCTATCTGAGTTATTTAGTGCAAAATATGGCTCAGACCACTCCTTCACCCTTAAAACACGACTTCAAGGTACGAAATTTGTCTTTACTATATCTTCTTGATAGGTATCCTGTATATACGGTCGGAGAATCGGGGACGATGTATACGCCGACGTCCGGTCAGTACTACAGTCCAGGGAATACGACTCCGGTGACATACACCCAAGTGGCGAACACAATAACCGGATCGGGAGCATCCGGCTCAACCCAGTTGATCGGCAACGCTGCATATTTGATCCAGCAAGGTGTTGATGCGGAACATAGCATATTGACATCTAGAACATCCCCGCAGACCGTAGGCGCTGTAAGGTCTCATTATGTCCAAAATGCTTATCTTCTGTTTTAGGATGTAGCGTATTTAGTTCCCGGCACAAATGGTTCTTCAAGCGCTACATCGGTTTCCGGTGCTTCATCTGCGCTAGATGACCCCGGCCAGCCGAACATAGCGCACGCTACTCGCGTCTCTGCTACCACTGTCCAATGGCTTCTGGAAAACTACGAAAACGCCGAAGGTGTCTCATTGCCGCGTTCTACCCTTTACAACCATTATCTGCGCCATTGCTATGACAACAAGCTTGATCCCGTCAACGCTGCGTCGTTCGGCAAGCTAATCCGATCTGTTTTTCTTGGACTACGGACCAGAAGGCTTGGCACCAGAGGAAATTCGAAATATCACTATTACGGCATTCGGGTAAAAGCTGGCTCTATATTGACGCAGATGGCCAATGATGATGATTCGTCGCCTCGTGGAGTCGGGAACGCCAAACGGTTTAGGTTGAGCGGTCCATCCAATGTGTCCGGTGTGGCGAAAGAAGAAGGACAAGGCGGCACCGCACCTTTGCAGGAGTACTTAGGTGACGGGACCGTCGCCATACCTGATTTCCCTGAAGTGGACGTCCCTTCTAATCTTTCGCTCCCCCATATATGCACTCTTGACGATCTAGATACTTTCCGATCAATCTACCGCGAGCACTGCGAAGCCTTTTTGGATGCGATCGTCAACTTAGAGTTTGCGACCGTGGAAACCCTTTGGCGCGAATTTTGGCGGTCGCAGGAGCACAGCAACGGCGACGAATGCGAAGAAGAAAAATACCTGTCTAAAACGAAACTTTTCGTTTTATCGAAATTCAAGCCGATCCAAGATTTCGTCAAACGGGTCGATTTCCTTTTCTACCAGAATTTGGTTCAAGTTTTGATCCCGGATGTCCTCCGCCCGATTCCGAGCTCTTTGACGCAAGCGATTCGCAATTTCGCTAAAGGTTTGGAATCGTGGCTTTCGGCTGCGATGCAGGGATGCCCTCAGGATATGATCGACATCAAAGTGAGCGCAGTTTGCGCTTTTGCGCAGACGCTACGACGCTACACGTCTTTAAACCATTTAGCGCAGGCTGCACGTGCCGTACTCCAAAATTCAGTTCAGATTAATCAAATGCTCACTGATTTGAACCGCGTCGACTTCCATAATGTCCAAGAGCAAGCATCGTGGGTATGCCAATGCGACAGCGACCTCGTCGCTCGCCTTGAGGCCGACTTCAAAGCGACCCTACAGCAGCAGAATAGTCTCGAGCAATGGGCCGCTTGGCTAAAAGCTGTCGTCGCTACTGTCTTAAAGCCATATCAAGGAAGACCCAATTTCACAACTGCCGCTCGTCAATTACTCCTTAAATGGTCCTTCTATAGGTAAACGCCTTTCATTTTGGAAAACGTTGATCATTTCCTTTTAGCTCCATGGTGATCCGAGATCTCACATTACGCTCTGCGGCATCTTTCGGATCTTTTCATCTTATAAGGCTTCTTTATGACGAATACATGTTTTACCTCATCGAACACCAGGTCGCCATCGCCACAGGAGAGACACCGATCGCCGTCATGGGGGAGGTACAAAAAGTTTCTTTTCAAGCTAAATATTTTAGATATATAAGAGAGGACTCCTCCTAATGTTTAATAAAATGTATGAATGTGTCGTAAGAATTTATTGTTACTGAACTAAATTTTGAATTTTGAATCATATGATGTATGGTATTTACACATGTGGCGCTGGAGCTGCCACAATATCTTCAAGCATAATCTAGCTATTTAGCTAGTTTAAGTAATCTAGCTATAAACAAGCTAATATGATTGATATCTTACATGTACCAGCTTACTAGATAAATATCATACATGTACATTTAATACAACTAATTAGCTAAAACAACATAATCCAGCTAATTAGCTGAAACTGATCTAGCTAATTACGAAGCTAAAACGGTGTAATCTAGAATTACCTAGCTATAACTGTATAATATAGCTAATCATCTAGCTAAAACTGTACAATCTAGCTAACTACCTAGCTCAAATTGTATACTCTAGCTAATTACCTGCTAAAATCGTTTACCTAGCTAAAATCGTATAATCTAGCTGATTACCTAGCTAAAACATTACAGTATAGCTAATTAGCCGGAATCTGGCTAATTAGCTAAAACGCCGGAATCTGGCTAATTGGCTAAAAACGCTGGAATCTAGCTATTTAGCTATAAACATCGAAATCTAGCTAATTAGCTATAAACGGCGAAATCTGGCTTACTAGCTATAAACGGCGAAATCTAGCTTATTAGCTATAAACGGCGAAATCTAGCTAATTAGCCAAAAACGGCGGAATCTAGCTAATTGGCTAAAACGTCGGAATCTAGCTAATTATCTAAAACGACGAAATCTAGCTAATTAGCTAAAATGCCGGAATCTAGCTAATTAGCCAAAACGTCGGAATCTAGCTAATTATCTAAAACGACAAAAATCTAGCTAATTGGCTAAAACGTCGGAATCTAGCTAATTAGCCAAAACGTCGGAATCTAGCTAATTATCTAAAACGACAAAAATCTAGCTAATTAGCTAAAACGTCGGAATCTAGCTAATTATATCTAAAACGACGAAATCTAGCTAATTAGCTAAAATGCCGGAACTTAGTTAGTTATCTATTACGGCGGAATCTAGCTAATTAGCTAAAAACGCCGGAATCTAGCTAATTAGCTAAAAACGCCGGAATCTAGCTAATTAGCTAAAAACGCCGGAATCTAGCTAATTAGCTAAAACGATCGAAATCTAGCTAATTTGCTAAAAACGTCGGAATCTAGCTAATTAGCCAAAACGGCAGAATCTAGCTAATTAGCCAAAACTGTGAAACTCAGCTTATTAACTATAAAACTGCGAAACTCAGCTTATTATCTATAAAAACTGCGAAATCTAGCTAATTAGCCAAAACGGCGGAATCTAGCTAATTGGCCAAAACGGCGTAATCTAGCTAATTATCTAAAACGACAAAAATCTAGCTTATTAGCCAAAACTGCGGAATCTAGCTAATTAGCCAAATCGGCGGAATCTAGCTAATTATCTAAAACGACAAAAATCTAGCTAATTGGCTAAAACGTCGGAATCTAGCTAATTATCTAAAACTACGAAATCTAGCTAATTAGCTAAAATGCCGGAATCTAGTTAGTTATCTATTACGGCGGAATCTAGCTAATTAGCAAAACGGCGGAATCTAGCTAATTATCTAAAACGTCAAAAATCTAGCTAATTAGCTAAAACGCCGGAATCTAGCTAATTATCTAAAACGGCGAAATCTAGCTAATTAGTCACGAGCTATCTAAGTAGCAAAAACGTCTCTACCTAGCTACTTGGACTAGTAAGTCACGATCTAGCTAATTAGCTAAAACTAATTTACTAACTACTACTTCTTAATAACTAAAACTAATTAGCTTATGAGCCAGATATGTTGTAATTTTAAGCTAAAACGACATTATCTTGCTAATTAGCTAGAATTCGGTTAATGTAGCCAAAGCGTAATCTAGCTAATTTGTTGTTAATATATCTAAAGCGCCTCAATAGAGCTAATTAGCTGGTAAATTTGAACCTGTTATTTTATTTGTAGTTTGCAAAAGGAAGCTCAAATGTGATTTTGTTGCTTTTCAGTCGACTTCTTCGGCACCGCAGGCGGACTACGAGATGGTGAACGGGACCAACGGTTCCAACAACAACATCGTCACCGTAGAAGGAAACCAAGAAATCATACTCGACATGCATCAAGTCAAAAGACTCAAAATGAGCTAAAATCCATTTATCGTTTTTTTTAGATCTCATTTTTTTCCCCCTGTGCAATTTCTTTTTGTGTATATACACGAGTTTTTTTGTTTTTTTAAATTTATTTTTCAATTAAATGTTTTCTCTAGTCTTTTATTTATTCACAAATGTTATAAGGTTGGGAAGAACTTCCCTTTGATCCCTTTTCCTTGTTTTTTTTGAGTAAAATGTCCCTGAAAGTACTCAGCCAAAGTTGCATAACTTCCGGACAGATTTCCGGAAGTTACTAGTTTTTATTTTTTATCTTCCACTTTATTTTTAGGTGCTTTATTGTTAACTTTTTTTTTATTACACGATTTATTTATTACTAAGCACTTTTATCTTTTGCTCCGTTTTCTTGTTTTTACTCTGAGAGGTTTTTTTCGCACACAAAATATTAAAAAAAATTATATTAGAAAATTTAATATTTAAGAAATATCGCAAAAAAATATATTTTTAACATAATTTATGTTTGATGTATGGATTTGTCAAAGAAAAAAAAATAAGATTTTAAATAAAATAATATATTTCTTCCTTTTTTTTGTGACTGTATTTGAAAAGAGAAAAATAAATGTCATCGGTAGTAAAAAAGTAGTTTTTATCCCCCCCCCCCCCACCAAGTAAATAATTAGCTTCTACTTTGAAGAATTCTCTTGGTAATTAGCTAGAAACCTCTGTATGATTGAGCTAATTAGCTAGAAATGCCTTTATGATTGAGCTAATTTCCTAGAAATGCCTTTATGATTGAGCTAATTAGCTATAAATGACTTTATGGTTGAGCTAATTAGCTAGACCTTTCTACACGACTTAGCTAATTAGCTAGACCTTTCCACACGATTTAGCTAATTAGCTAGACCTTTCTCCACGATTTAGCTAATTAGCTAGACATTTCCACGTGATTTAGCTAATTAGCTAGACCTTTCTACACGATTTAGCTAATTAGCTAGACCTTTCTACACGATTTAGCTAATTAGCTAGACCTTTCTACACGATTTAGCTAATTAGCTAGACCTTTCTACACGATTTAGCTAATTAGTTATACCTTTCTACACGAATTAGCTAGACCTTTCTACACGATTTAGCTAATTAGCTAGACCTTTCTACACGATTTAGCTAATTAGCTAGACGTTTCCGCGTGATTTAGCTAATTAGCTAGACATTTCCGCGTGATTTAGCTAATTAGCTAGACCTTTCCGCGTGAATTAGCTAATTAGCTAGACCTTTCCGCGTGATTTAGCTAATTAGCTGGACCATTCCGCGTGATTTAGCTAGACCTTTCCGCGTGATTTAGCTAATTAGCTAGACCTTTCCGCGTGATTTAGCTAATTAGCTAGACCTTCCCGCGTGATTTAGCTAATTAGCTAGACCTTTCCGTATTATTTAGCTAATTAGCTAGACCTTTCTACACGATTTAGCTAATTAGCTAGACCTTTCCGCGTGATTTAGCTAATTAGCTAGACCTTTCCGCGTGAATTAGCTAATTAGCTAGACCTTTCTACACGATTTAGCTAATTAGCTAGACCTTTCCGCGTGATTTAGCTAATTAGCTAGACCTTTCCGCGTGAATTAGCTAATTAGCTAGACCTTTCCGCGTGATTTAGCTAATTAGCTGGACCATTCCGCGTGATTTAGCTAGACCTTTCCGCGTGATTTAGCTAATTAGCTAGACCTTTCCGCGTGATTTAGCTAATTAGCTAGACCTTCCCGCGTGATTTAGCTAATTAGCTAGACCTTTCCGTATTATTTAGCTAATTAGCTAGACCTTTCTACACGATTTAGCTAATTAGCTAGACCTTTCCGCGTGATTTAGCTAATTAGCTAGACCTTTCTACACGAATTAGCTAGAGCTTTCCACACGATTTAGCTAATTAGCTAGACCTTTCTACACGATTTAGCTAATTAGCTAGATGACTTTATCCGTTTGAGCTAATTAGCTAGACCTTTCCGGTTGAGCAAATTAGCTATAAATGACCTTTATCCGTTGAGCTAATTAGCTATATGACCTTTCCATCGATTTAGCTAATTAGCTATAATGACTTTATGCGTTGAGCTAATTAGCTAGAAATGACTTTATGATTAGAGCTAATTAGCTAGACCTTTCTACACGATTTAGCTAATTAGCTAGACCTTTCTACACGATTTAGCTAATTAGCTAGACCTTTCTACACGATTTAGCTAATTAGCTAGACCTTTCTACACGATTTAGCTAATTAGCTAGACCTTTCTACACGAATTAGCTAGACATTTCTACACGAATTAGCTAGACCTTTCTACACGAATTAGCTAGACCTTTCTACACGATTTAGCTAATTAGCTAGACCTTTCTACACGATTTAGCTAATTAGCTAGACCTTTCTACACGGTTTAGCTAATTAGCTAGACCTTTCTACACGGTTTAGCTAATTAGCTAGACCTTTCTACACGGTTTAGCTAATTAGCTAGACCTTTCTACACGAATTAGCTAGACCTTTCTACACGGTTTAGCTAATTAGCTAGACCTTTCTACACGATTTAGCTAATTAGCTAGACCTTTCTACACGGTTTAGCTAATTAGCTAGACCTTTCTACACGGATTTAGCTAATTAGCTAGACCTTTCTACACGGTTTAGCTAATTAGCTAGACCTTTCTACACGGATTTAGCTAATTAGCTAGACCTTTCTACACGTGTTTAGCTAATTAGCTAGACCTTTCTACACGGTTTAGCTAATTAGCTAGACCTTTCTACACGGTTTAGCTAATTAGCTAGACCTTTCTACACGTGATTTAGCTAATTAGCTAGACCTTTCCACGGATTTAGCTAATTAGCTAGACCTTTCTACACGGTTTAGCTAATTAGCTAGACCTTTCTACACGTGTTTAGCTAATTAGCTAGACCTTTCTACACGGTTTAGCTAATTAGCTAGACCTTTCTACACGGTTTAGCTAATTAGCTAGACATTTCTGCACGGTTTAGCTAATTAGCTAGAAATGCCTTTATGATTGAGCTAATTAGCTATAAATGACTTTATGGTTGAGCTAATTAGCTAGAAATGGCTATGGTTGAGCTAATTAGCTAGAAATGACTTTATGGTTGAGCTAATTAGCTAGAAATGCCTTTCTGGTTGAGCAAATTAGCTATAAATGACTTTATGGTTGAGCTAATTAGCTATAAATGACTTTATGGTTGAGCTAATTAGCTATAAATGACTTTATGGTTGAGCTAATTAGCTATAAATGACTTTATGATTAGAGCTAATTAGCTCTACCTTTCTACACGATTTAGCTAATTAGCTCTACCTTTCTACACGATTTAGCTAATTAGCTAGACAATTCTACACGATTTAGTTAATTAGCTAGACCTTTTTTCACGATTTAGCTAATTAGCGAGACAATTCTACACGATTTAGCTAGACATTTCTACACGAATTAGCTAGACATTTCTACACGGTTTAGCTAATTAGCTAGACCTTTCTACACGGTTTAGCTAATTAGCTAGACCTTTCTACACGGTTTAGCTAATTAGCTAGACCTTTCTACACGGTTTAGCTAATTAGCTAGACCTTTCTACACGGTTTAGCTAATTAGCTAGACCTTTCTACACGGTTTAGCTAATTAGCTAGACCTTTCTACACGGTTTAGCTAATTAGCTAGACCTTTCTACACGGTTTAGCTAATTAGCTAGACCTTTCTACACGGTTTAGCTAATTAGCTAGACCTTTCTACACGGTTTAGCTAATTAGCTAGACCTTTCTACACGGTTTAGCTAATTAGCTAGACCTTTCTACACGGTTTAGCTAATTAGCTAGACCTTTCTACACGGTTTAGCTAATTAGCTAGACCTTTCTACACGGTTTAGCTAATTAGCTAGACCTTTCTACACGGTTTAGCTAATTAGCTAGACCTTTCTACACGGTTTAGCTAATTAGCTAGACCTTTCTACACGGTTTAGCTAATTAGCTAGACCTTTCTACACGGTTTAGCTAATTAGCTAGACCTTTCTACACGGTTTAGCTAATTAGCTAGACCTTTCTACACGGTTTAGCTAATTAGCTAGACCTTTCTACACGGTTTAGCTAATTAGCTAGACCTTTCTACACGGTTTAGCTAATTAGCTAGACCTTTCTACACGGTTTAGCTAATTAGCTAGACCTTTCTACACGGTTTAGCTAATTAGCTAGACCTTTCTACACGGTTTAGCTAATTAGCTAGACCTTTCTACACGGTTTAGCTAATTAGCTAGACATTTCTGCACGGTTTAGCTAATTAGCTAGAAATGCCTTTATGATTGAGCTAATTAGCTATAAATGACTTTATGGTTGAGCTAATTAGCTAGAAATGGCTATGGTTGAGCTAATTAGCTAGAAATGACTTTATGGTTGAGCTAATTAGCTAGAAATGCCTTTCTGGTTGAGCAAATTAGCTATAAATGACTTTATGGTTGAGCTAATTAGCTATAAATGACTTTATGGTTGAGCTAATTAGCTATAAATGACTTTATGGTTGAGCTAATTAGCTATAAATGACTTTATGATTAGAGCTAATTAGCTCTACCTTTCTACACGATTTAGCTAATTAGCTCTACCTTTCTACACGATTTAGCTAATTAGCTAGACAATTCTACACGATTTAGTTAATTAGCTAGACCTTTTTCACGATTTAGCTAATTAGCGAGACAATTCTACACGATTTAGCTAGACATTTCTACACGAATTAGCTAGACATTTCTACACGGTTTAGCTAATTAGCTAGACCTTTCTACACGGTTTAGCTAATTAGCTAGACCTTTCTACACGGTTTAGCTAATTAGCTAGACCTTTCTACACGGTTTAGCTAATTAGCTAGACCTTTCTACACGGTTTAGCTAATTAGCTAGACCTTTCTACACGGTTTAGCTAATTAGCTAGACCTTTCTACACGGTTTAGCTAATTAGCTAGACCTTTCTACACGGTTTAGCTAATTAGCTAGACCTTTCTACACGGTTTAGCTAATTAGCTAGACCTTTCTACACGGTTTAGCTAATTAGCTAGACCTTTCTACACGGTTTAGCTAATTAGCTAGACCTTTCTACACGGTTTAGCTAATTAGCTAGACCTTTCTACACGGTTTAGCTAATTAGCTAGACCTTTCTACACGGTTTAGCTAATTAGCTAGACCTTTCTACACGGTTTAGCTAATTAGCTAGACCTTTCTACACGGTTTAGCTAATTAGCTAGACCTTTCTACACGGTTTAGCTAATTAGCTAGACCTTTCTACACGGTTTAGCTAATTAGCTAGACCTTTCTACACGGTTTAGCTAATTAGCTAGACATTTCTGCACGGTTTAGCTAATTAGCTAGAAATGCCTTTATGATTGAGCTAATTAGCTATAAATGACTTTATGGTTGAGCTAATTAGCTAGAAATGGCTATGGTTGAGCTAATTAGCTAGAAATGACTTTATGGTTGAGCTAATTAGCTAGAAATGCCTTTCTGGTTGAGCAAATTAGCTATAAATGACTTTATGGTTGAGCTAATTAGCTATAAATGACTTTATGGTTGAGCTAATTAGCTATAAATGACTTTATGGTTGAGCTAATTAGCTATAAATGACTTTATGATTAGAGCTAATTAGCTCTACCTTTCTACACGATTTAGCTAATTAGCTCTACCTTTCTACACGATTTAGCTAATTAGCTAGACAATTCTACACGATTTAGTTAATTAGCTAGACCTTTTTTCACGATTTAGCTAATTAGCGAGACAATTCTACACGATTTAGCTAGACATTTCTACACGAATTAGCTAGACATTTCTACACGGTTTAGCTAATTAGCTAGACCTTTCTACACGGTTTAGCTAATTAGCTAGACCTTTCTACACGGTTTAGCTAATTAGCTAGACCTTTCTACACGGTTTAGCTAATTAGCTAGACCTTTCTACACGGTTTAGCTAATTAGCTAGACCTTTCTACACGGTTTAGCTAATTAGCTAGACCTTTCTACACGGTTTAGCTAATTAGCTAGACCTTTCTACACGGTTTAGCTAATTAGCTAGACCTTTCTACACGGTTTAGCTAATTAGCTAGACCTTTCTACACGGTTTAGCTAATTAGCTAGACCTTTCTACACGGTTTAGCTAATTAGCTAGACCTTTCTACACGGTTTAGCTAATTAGCTAGACCTTTCTACACGGTTTAGCTAATTAGCTAGACCTTTCTACACGGTTTAGCTAATTAGCTAGACCTTTCTACACGGTTTAGCTAATTAGCTAGACCTTTCTACACGGTTTAGCTAATTAGCTAGACCTTTCTACACGGTTTAGCTAATTAGCTAGACCTTTCTACACGGTTTAGCTAATTAGCTAGACCTTTCTACACGGTTTAGCTAATTAGCTAGACCTTTCTACACGGTTTAGCTAATTAGCTAGACATTTCTGCACGGTTTAGCTAATTAGCTAGACATTTCTGCACGGTTTAGCTAATTAGCTAGACATTTCTACACGGTTTAGCTAATTAGCTAGACATTTCTACACGGTTTAGCTAATTAGCTAGACATTTCTACACGGTTTAGCTAATTAGCTAGACCTTTCTACACGGTTTAGCTAATTAGCTAGACCTTTCTACACGGTTTAGCTAATTAGCTAGACATTTCTGCACGGTTTAGCTAATTAGCTAGACATTTCTACACGGTTTAGCTAATTAGCTAGACCTTTCTACACGGTTTAGCTAATTAGCTAGACCTTTCTACACGATTTGGCTAATTAGCTAGACCTTTCTACACGGTTTAGCTAATTAGCTAGACCTTTCTACACGGTTTAGCTAATTAGCTAGACCTTTCTACACGGTTTAGCTAATTAGCTAGACATTTCTGCACGGTTTAGCTAATTAGCTAGACAATTCTACACGATTTAGTTAATTAGCTAGACCTTTTTTCACGATTTAGCTAATTAGCGAGACAATTCTACACGATTTAGCTAGACATTTCTACACGAATTAGCTAGACATTTCTACACGGTTTAGCTAATTAGCTAGACCTTTCTACACGGTTTAGCTAATTAGCTAGACCTTTCTACACGGTTTAGCTAATTAGCTAGACCTTTCTACACGGTTTAGCTAATTAGCTAGACCTTTCTACACGGTTTAGCTAATTAGCTAGACCTTTCTACACGGTTTAGCTAATTAGCTAGACCTTTCTACACGGTTTAGCTAATTAGCTAGACCTTTCTACACGGTTTAGCTAATTAGCTAGACCTTTCTACACGGTTTAGCTAATTAGCTAGACCTTTCTACACGGTTTAGCTAATTAGCTAGACCTTTCTACACGGTTTAGCTAATTAGCTAGACCTTTCTACACGGTTTAGCTAATTAGCTAGACCTTTCTACACGGTTTAGCTAATTAGCTAGACCTTTCTACACGGTTTAGCTAATTAGCTAGACCTTTCTACACGGTTTAGCTAATTAGCTAGACATTTCTGCACGGTTTAGCTAATTAGCTAGAAATGCCTTTATGATTGAGCTAATTAGCTATAAATGACTTTATGGTTGAGCTAATTAGCTAGAAATGGCTATGGTTGAGCTAATTAGCTAGAAATGACTTTATGGTTGAGCTAATTAGCTAGAAATGCCTTTCTGGTTGAGCTAATTAGCTATAAATGACTTTATGGTTGAGCTAATTAGCTATAAATGACTTTATGGTTGAGCTAATTAGCTATAAATGACTTTATGGTTGAGCTAATTAGCTATAAATGACTTTATGATTAGAGCTAATTAGCTCTACCTTTCTACACGATTTAGCTAATTAGCTCTACCTTTCTACACGATTTAGCTAATTAGCTAGACAATTCTACACGATTTAGTTAATTAGCTAGACCTTTTTTCACGATTTAGCTAATTAGCGAGACAATTCTACACGATTTAGCTAGACATTTCTACACGAATTAGCTAGACATTTCTACACGGTTTAGCTAATTAGCTAGACCTTTCTACACGGTTTAGCTAATTAGCTAGACCTTTCTACACGGTTTAGCTAATTAGCTAGACCTTTCTACACGGTTTAGCTAATTAGCTAGACCTTTCTACACGGTTTAGCTAATTAGCTAGACCTTTCTACACGGTTTAGCTAATTAGCTAGACCTTTCTACACGGTTTAGCTAATTAGCTAGACCTTTCTACACGGTTTAGCTAATTAGCTAGACCTTTCTACACGGTTTAGCTAATTAGCTAGACCTTTCTACACGGTTTAGCTAATTAGCTAGACCTTTCTCACGGTTTAGCTAATTAGCTAGACCTTTCTACACGGTTTAGCTAATTAGCTAGACCTTTCACACGGTTTAGCTAATTAGCTAGACCTTTCTACACGGTTTAGCTAATTAGCTAGACCTTTCTCACGGTTTAGCTAATTAGCTAGACCTTTCTACACGGTTTAGCTAATTAGCTAGACCTTTCTACACGGTTTAGCTAATTAGCTAGACCTTTCTACACGGTTTAGCTAATTAGCTAGACCTTTCTACACGGTTTAGCTAATTAGCTAGACCTTTCTACACGGTTTAGCTAATTAGCTAGACCTTTCTACACGGTTTAGCTAATTAGCTAGACCTTTCTACACGTGTTTAGCTAATTAGCTAGACCTTTCTCACGGTTTAGCTAATTAGCTAGACCTTTCTCACGGTTTAGCTAATTAGCTAGACCTTTCTCGCGGATTTAGCTAATTAGCTAGACATTCCGCGTGATTTAGCTAATTAGCTAGAAATGCTATGTTGAGCTAATTAGCTAGAAATGACTTTATGGTTGAGCTAATTAGCTAGAAATGCCTTTCTGGTTGAGCTAATTAGCTATAAATGACTTTATGGTTGAGCTAATTAGCTATAAATGACTTTATGGTTGAGCTAATTAGCTATAAATGACTTTATGCTTGAGCTAATTAGCTATAGACCTTTCTGATTTAGCTAATTAGCTCTACCTTTCTACACGATTTAGCTAATTAGCTAGACCTTTCTCACGATTTAGCTAATTAGCTAGACCTTCTCACGATTTAGCTAATTAGCTAGACCTTTTCTCACGATTTAGCTAATTAGCTAGACCTTTCTACACGATTTAGCTATTAGCTAGACATTTCTACACGGTTTAGCTAATTAGCTAGACCTTTCTACACGGTTTAGCTAATTAGCTAGACCTTTCTACACGGTTTAGCTAATTAGCTAGACCTTTCTACACGGTTTAGCTAATTAGCTAGACCTTTCTACACGGTTTAGCTAATTAGCTAGACCTTTCTACACGGTTTAGCTAATTAGCTAGACCTTTCTACACGGTTTAGCTAATTAGCTAGACCTTTCTACACGGTTTAGCTAATTAGCTAGACCTTTCTACACGGTTTAGCTAATTAGCTAGACCTTTCTACACGGTTTAGCTAATTAGCTAGACCTTTCTACACGGTTTAGCTAATTAGCTAGACCTTTCCACGGTTTAGCTAATTAGCTAGACCTTTCTACACGGTTTAGCTAATTAGCTAGACCTTTCTACACGTGTTTAGCTAATTAGCTAGACCTTTCTACACGGTTTAGCTAATTAGCTAGACCTTTCTACACGGTTTAGCTAATTAGCTAGACCTTTCTACACGGTTTAGCTAATTAGCTAGACCTTTCTACACGGTTTAGCTAATTAGCTAGACCTTTCTACACGGTTTAGCTAATTAGCTAGACCTTTCTCATGATTTAGCTAATTAGCTAGACCTTTCTCATGTTTAGCTAATTAGCTAGACCTTTCTCATGATTTAGCTAATTAGCTAGACCTTTCTCATGATTTGAGCTAATTAGCTAGACCTTTCCTCATGGTTAGCTAATTAGCTAGACCTTTCCGCATGATTTAGCTAATTAGCTAGACGTTTCCTCATGATTTAGCTAATTAGCTAGACGTTTCCTCATGATTTAGCTAATTAGCTAGACGTTTCCTCATGATTTAGCTAATTAGCTAGACGTTTCCTCATGATTTAGCTAATTAGCTAGACGTTTCCTCATGATTTAGCTAATTAGCTAGACGTTTCCTCATGATTTAGCTAATTAGCTAGACCTTTCCTCACGGATTTAGCTAATTAGCTAGACCTTTCTCACTGATTTAGCTAATTAGCTAGACCTTTCCTCATGATTTAGCTAATTAGCTAGACCTTTCTACACGATTTAGCTAATTAGCTAGACCTTTCTACACGATTTAGCTAATTAGCTAGACCTTTCCGCACGATTTAGCTAATTAGCTAGACCTTTCTACACGATTTAGCTAATTAGCTAGACCTTTCTACACGATTTAGCTAATTAGCTAGACCTTTCCACACGATTTAGCTAATTAGCTAGACCTTTCCACACGATTTAGCTAATTAGCTAGACCTTTCTACACGGTTTAGCTAATTAGCTAGACCTTTCTCACTGTTTAGCTAATTAGCTAGACCTTTCTACACGATTTAGCTAATTAGCTAGACCTTTCTCACTGATTTAGCTAATTAGCTAGACCTTTCCTCATGATTTTAGCTAATTAGCTAGACCTTTCTACACGATTTAGCTAATTAGCTAGACCTTTCTACACGATTTAGCTAATTAGCTAGAGCTTTCCACACGATTTAGCTAATTAGCTAGAGCTTTCCACACGATTTAGCTAATTAGCTAGAGCTTTCCACACGATTTAGCTAATTAGCTAGACCTTTCCACACGATTTAGCTAATTAGCTAGACCTTTCTACACGATTTAGCTAATTAGCTAGACCTTTCTACACGATTTAGCTAATTAGCTAGACTTTTCGCACGATTTAGCTAATTAGCTAGACTTTCTACACGTGTTTAGCTAATGAGCTAGACCTTTTCTACACGATTTAGCTAATTAGCTAGACCTTCTCGCACGATTTAGCTAATTAGCTAGACCTTTCCCGCGTTTAGCTAATTAGCTAGACCTTTCCCACGATTTAGCTAATTAGCTAGACCTTTCTCCGCATGATTTAGCTAATTAGCTAGACCTTTCTACACGATTTAGCTAATTAGCTCGACCTTTCTACACGGTTTTAGCTAATTAGCTAGACCTTTCTACACGATTTAGCTAATTATATCGACCTTTTTACACGATTTGGCTAATTAGCTCGACCTTTCTACACGGTTTAGCTAATTAGCTAGACATTTCTACACGGTTTAGCTAATTAGCTAGACCTTTCTACACGATTTAGCTAATTAGCTAGACTTTCTACACGATTTAGCTAATTATCTAGACCTTTCCTCATGATTTAGCTAATTATCTAGACCTTTCTCACTGATTTAGCTAATTAGCTAGACCTTTCTACACGATTTAGCTAATTAGCTAGACCTTTCCTCATGATTTAGCTAATTAGCTAGAGCTTTCCTCATGATTTAGCTAATTAGCTAGACCTTTCCCATGATTTAGCTAATTAGCTAGACCTTTCCTCACGATTTAGCTAATTAGCTAGACCTTTCCTCATGATTTAGCTAATTAGCTAGACCTTTCCTCATGATTTAGCTAATTAGCTAGACCTTTCCACACGATTTAGCTAATTAGCTAGACCTTTCCTCATGATTTAGCTAATTAGCTAGACCTTTCCTCATGATTTAGCTAATTAGCTAGACCTTTCCTCATGATTTAGCTAATTAGCTAGACCTTTCCTCATGATTTAGCTAATTAGCTAGACCTTTCCTCATGATTTAGCTAATTAGCTAGACTTTTCCGCATGATTTAGCTAATTAGCTAGACTTTTCCGCATGATTTAGCTAATTAGCTAGACTTTTCCGCATGATTTAGCTAATTAGCTAGACCTTCCCGCATGATTTAGCTAATGAGCTAGACCTTCCCGCATGATTTAGCTAATTAGCTAGACCTTCCCGCATGATTTAGCTAATTAGCTAGACCTTCCCGCATGATTTAGCTAATTAGCTAGACCTTTCTACACGATTTAGCTAATTAGCTAGACCTTTCCGCGTGATTTAGCTAATTAGCTAGACCTTTCTACACGATTTAGCTAATTAGCTAGACCTTTCTACACGATTTAGCTAATTAGCTAGACCTTTCTACACGATTTAGCTAATTAGCTAGACCTTTCCGCGTGATTTAGCTAATTAGCTAGACCTTTCTACACGATTTAGCTAATTAGCTAGACCTTTCCACACGATTTAGCTAATTAGCTAGACCTTTCCGCGTGATTTAGCTAATTAGCTAGACCTTTCCGCGTGATTTAGCTAATTAGCTAGACCTTTCCGCGTGATTTAGCTAATTAGCTAGACCTTTCCGCGTGATTTAGCTAATTAGCTAGACCTTTCCACGTGATTTAGCTAATTAGCTAGACCATTCCGCGTGATTTAGCTAATTAGCTCGACCTTTCCGCGTGATTTAGCTAATTAGCTAGACCTTTCCGCGTGATTTAGCTAATTAGCTAGACCTTTCCGCGTGATTTAGCTAATTAGCTAGACCTTTCTACACGATTTAGCTAATTAGCTAGACCTTTCCACACGATTTAGCTAATTAGCTAGACCTTTCCGCGTGATTTAGCTAATTAGCTAGACCTTTCCGCGTGATTTAGCTAATTAGCTAGACCTTTCCGCGTGATTTAGCTAATTAGCTAGACCTTACTACACGATTTAGCTAATTAGTTATACCTTTCTACACGAATTAGCTAGACCTTTCTACACGATTTAGCTAATTATCTAGACCTATCCGCATTATTTAGCTAATTATATAGACACTCCCTTTTACTCTAGCTAATTAGCTAGACCCTCCCGATTACTCTGGCTAATTAGCTAGACCCTTCCGCGTACTCTGGCTGATTAGCGAGATACTTCTGCTTACTCTAGCTAATTAGCCAGACACTTCTACATACTCTAGCTAATCAGCTTCTAGCTTTCTAGCTAACTAGCTAGCCAATAACGCCTCATTTTCTAGCAAATTTTTAGATTATAACGACATGTACAGCTAATTAGGTAAATTACAATGATTGTCTAACTAAATAGCTTGATTTAAACGACATTAGCTCAATTACAACGATATTTCGATAGCAAGGTAGCTTTATTCGCGTTTGCAGAAAGGGAGTTTACATTTGTCTCATCCCCCTTGGGTCTCCTTCACAGGTCGACTCTTGTCTGAATCACGTCATAAAACGGTTCTTTGTCAATCTTAATGTTTAAAAATGAGAAAAAAAGACGGGGGAGTATCTTAAGAAACCGGTTTCGGGCCCCCACTCGGTGATCGTCATCCGTGTGGGGTTCAACGGAGGACTCGCGTCAGTCAGATGCCGACCAACACCAAATAAAGACATCCGGACGACAAAAAGGCGACCAACGACGCTCAAAATTACATTTTAAGTGAGTCCAAAACTTTTTTTTCTATTTTCACTAAGTTTTTATGCAAGAAAATTCAATTCTGAACCCTTCTGGGGCCCTCAGAGGAAATTTTTGTCCAACACCTGCGCCTGAAGGTTGCACAAGGACTCTTGACCAAATTTGGAATTTTTCTTTGTCAAATTGCAATACTTGCCAAGGTTGATTTTTTTTCTTTCTTTTTTTTCTTTTCCAGGTCAATATAAAACTTTATTATTTTACAAAAATCAAATAAAATACACAATAGCTACACTTTATTTCAAATAGCGCCAAAAACTTGTAAATTTTACCTTTGGAATGAGATATCTCGAAAAATATTAGGTTTACGGGGTTTTTATGTTTATTGTTATTTATGCGTCTTTTGATAAGCTTTCCAAAAAGGTATACGGAAGTAAAATCGGTCCATCCGTTCTCGAGATAATCGTTGAAAAGACAAAAAATGTAGGAGGATGAAAAGCGTCAAAGCTGGTGGAGGCTGTCTAGCTAATTAGCTGGTGGAGGCTGTCTAGCTAATTAGCTGGAGAAGGGTGTCTAGCTAATTAGCCATATACTCCAGAATGATCTAACTAATTAGCCATACACTCCAGCACGATCAAGCTAATTAGCTAGAAACCACGCTCAAGCTAATTAGCTAGAAACCACGCTCA
The DNA here is from genome assembly GCA_018703685.1 of Orius laevigatus. Classification (NCBI taxonomy): domain Eukaryota; kingdom Metazoa; phylum Arthropoda; class Insecta; order Hemiptera; family Anthocoridae; genus Orius; species Orius laevigatus. Next base: position 48,052 of record JAGWEN010000285.1, read on the forward strand.
AGCTAATTAGCTAGACACCACGCTCAAGCTAATCAGCTAGAAACCACGCTCAAGCTAATCAGCTAGAAACCAAGCTCAAGCTAATCAGCTAGAAACCAAGTTCAAGCTAATCAGCTAGAAACCAAGCTCAAGCTAATCAGCTAGAAAACACGCTCAAGCTAATCAGCTAGAAAACACGCTCAAGCTGATCAGCTAGAAACCAAGCTCAAGCTGATTAGCAAGAAACCAAGCTCAAGCTGATTAGCTAGAAACCAAGCTCAAGCTGATTAGCAAGAAACCAAGCTCAAGCTGATTAGCTAGAAACCAAGCTCAAGCTGATTATCTAGAAACCAAGCTCAAGCTGATTAGCAAGAAACCAAGCTCAAGCTGATTAGCTAGAAACCAAGCTCAAGCTGATTAGCTAGAAACCAAGCTCAAGCTGATTAGCTAGAAACCAAGCTCAAGCTGATTAGCTAGAAACCAAGCTCAAGCTGATTAGCTAGAAACCAAGCTCAAGCTGATTAGCTAGAAACCAAGCTCAAGCTGATTAGCTAGAAACCAAGCTCAAGCTGATTAGCTAGAAACCAAGCTCAAGCTGATTAGCTAGAAACCAAGCTCAAGCTGATTAGCTAGAAACCAAGCTCAAGCTGATTAGCTAGAAACCAAGCTCAAGCTGATTAGCTAGAAACCAAGCTCAAGCTAATTAGCTAGTAACCACGCTCAAGCTGATTAGCTAGTAACCACGCCCAAGCTGGTTAGCTAGAAACCAAGCTCAAGCTAATTAGCTAGAAACCAAGCTCAAATTATTAGCTAGAAACCAAGCTCAAATTATTAGCTAGAAACCAAGCTCAAGCTAATTAGCTAGTAACCAAGCTCAAGCTAATTAGCTAGAAACCACGCTCAAGCTAATTAGCTAGAAACCAAGCTCAAGCTAATTAGCTAGTAACCAAGCTCAAGCTAATTAGCTAGAAACCAAGCTCAAGCTAATGAGCTAGAAACCAAGCTCAAGCTAATGAGCTAGAAACCAAGCTCAAGCTAATCAGCTAGAAACCAAGCTCAAGCTAATGAGCTAGAAACCAAGCTCAAGCTAATGAGCTAGAAACCAAGCTCAAGCTAATGAGCTAGAAACCAAGCTCAAGCTAATTAGCTAGAAACCAAGCTCAAGCTAATGAGCTAGAAACCAAGCTCAAGCTAATGAGCTAGAAACCAAGCTCAAGCTAATGAGCTAGAAACCAAGCTCAAGCTAATGAGCTAGAAACCAAGCTCAAGCTAATTAGCTAGAAACCAAGCTCAAGCTAATTAGCTAGAAACCAAGCTCAAGCTAATTAGCTAGAAACCAAGCTCAAGCTAATTAGCTAGAAACCAAGCTCAAGCTAATTAGCTAGAAACCAAGCTCAAGCTGATTAGCTAGAAACCAAGCTCAAGCTGATTAGCTAGAAACCAAGCTCAAGCTGATTAGCAAGAAACCAAGCTCAAGCTGATTAGCTAGAAACCAAGCTCAAGCTGATTAGCTAGAAACCAAGCTCAAGCTGATAGCTAGAAACCAAGCTCAAGCTGATTAGCTAGAAACCAAGCTCAAGCTAATTAGCTAGAAACCAAGCTCAAGCTGATTAGCTAGAAACCAAGCTCAAGCTGATTAGCTAGAAACCAAGCTCAAGCTGATTAGCTAGAAACCAAGCTCAAGCTGATTAGCTAGTAACCACGCTCAAGCTGATTAGCTAGTAACCACGCCCAAGCTGATTAGCTAGAAACCAAGCTCAAGCTAATTAGCTAGAAACCAAGCTCAAATTATTAGCTAGAAACCAAGCTCAAGCTAATTAGCTAGTAACCAAGCTCAAGCTAATTAGCTAGAAAACACGCTCAAGCTAATTAGCTAGTAACCAAGCTCAAGCTAATTAGCTAGTAACCAAGCTCAAGATAATTAGCTAGTAACCAAGCTCAAGCTAATTAGCTAGTAACCAAGCTCAAGATAATTATCTAGAAACCAAGCTCAAGCTAATTAGCTAGAAACCACGCTCAAGCTAATTACCTAGAAACCACGCTCAAGCTACTTAGCTAGAAACAACGCTACACCTAATTAGCTAGAAACCAAGCTCAAGCTAATTAGCTAGAAACCACGCTCAAGCTAATTAGCCAGAAACCACGCTCCACCTAATTAGCTAGACACCCTTCTCCAGCTAATTAGCTAGAAACCGCTCTCCAGCTAATTTGCTAGAAACCACGCTAATTAGCTGGACACCACGCTTCGGCTAATTAGCAAGAAACCACGCTCCACCTAATTAGCTAGACGCCACGCCAAGAGGCCAAAACCGTCGTAATTAAGTTATGTAGCAACTTATGCTAGTAATCAATCTTTTTATGTGTTTAGGGTATGAAATGTCAATTGATTTGAGGAGGTCGCACTCGCGATCGAGCGATCTTCGCCCGTCGAGGGCGGTCAGCTTCAACAGAGACGTCCACATCAAAAGATACGGTAAAATAGGCCGAAAAAGTTACGATTTTTTGAGATAATTTGTCGTTTTTGCAGGGCGGTTGACGAAAATCGAGGAGAAACCCGAAAACGAGATGAGGTCACGTGGTCGGGCTGACGGGACCGAGGACCGTTCGAGAAGCCGCGACGAGAACTTCTCGTCAGGAAACGTCGGACCCGGAAACGAGAAGAAAGGCGAAAGCCTTGCCAAAAAAATCAAACAATTTTTCACCCTCGGCAAGAAAAATAACGAAGTCAAGACACGATATACAGAATACAAAGGGGAGGTCCGTAATTCTTCAATAAATTTTCAATAATCGCCGCGTTTTAAGGGTGAAGAAGTATTCTGAGCCATTTTTTGCACTAAATAACTCAGATGGGGCTAAAAATAAGCTTTCCAACGGTATATATAACGTTAAAATCGGTCAAAAATTGTGGAAGTTATGGACGTTCAAAGTTTATTTGGCGTTTTTGCAACTTTCGACATTTAAGCCGCGTTTTGTGGCTGAAGGAGTGGTCTGAGCCATTTTTTGCACTAAATAACTCAAATAGGGCTTAAAATGAGCTTTCCAACGGTATATATAACGTTAAAATCGGTCAAAAATTGTGGAAGTTATGAAGGTTGAAAGTTCATTTGCTATCTTAGCAACTTTTGACCTTTAAGTCGTGTTATAAGGGTGAAGGAATGGTCTGAGCCAATTTTTGCGCTAAATAGCTTAGATAGGGCTTGAAACGAACTTTCCAACGGTGTATATAATGATTAAATCGGTCAAAAATTGGCGAAGTTATGGACGATGAAAGTCTTTTGACCTTTAAGTCACATTTTAAGGCTGAAGGAGTAGTCTGAGCCAATTCGTGCACTAAATAACTCAGATGGGGCTTAAAATAAGCTTTCCAACGGTATATATACTGATAAAATCGGTCAAACATTGCAGAAGTTATGGACATTTAAAGTTTCGAAGTGGCGCGATGACTAAATTTTTTGATATTTTTCCTTTTTTCCGTCTCGTAGATGGAGGCAGAATGCAAATTGAGGTGTCCCCTGAAGGGAAATTGTTTCTGCCGGAAGCGCTTTTTACCATGGAATAGGAAAAGGAGTGCCAAAATTACATCATTGTTTTAGAAAATTGATTTCTTTTTCAATAATTTTTTTCTCTATTTTCTCATTATTTTTATTACAAGTCGTCAAAATTCGTTTCGAAAAGTGTCCCCAGCTTGTCGGTGTTTAGCACATATAGCGCTGGTCTCAGTCTAGCTAATTAGCTTGCGCAGCTGTCTCATTCTAGCTAATTAGCTAGAAACCAAGCTCAAGCTAATTAGCTAGAAACCAAGCTCAAGCTAATTAGCTAGAAACCAAGCTCAAGCTAATTAGCTAGAAACCAAGCTCAAGCTAATTAGCTAGAAACCAAGCTCAAGCTAATTAGCTAGAAACCAAGCTCAAGCTAATTAGCTAGAAACCAAGCTCAAGCTAATTAGCTAGAAACCAAGCTCAAGCTAATTAGCTAGAAACCAAGCTCAAGCTAATTAGCTAGAAACCAAGCTCAAGATAATTAGCTAGAAACCAAGCTCAAGCTAATTAGCTAGAAACCGAGCTCAAGCTAATTAGCTAGAAACCGAGCTCAAGCTAATTAGCTAGAAACCGAGCTCAAGCTAATTAGCTAGAAACCGAGCTCAAGCTAATTAGCTAGAAACCGAGCTCAAGCTAATTAGCTAGAAACCAAGCTCAAGCTAATTAGCTAGAAACCAAGCTCAAGCTAATTAGCTAGAAACCAAGCTCAAGCTAATTAGCTAGAAACCAAGCTCAAGCTAATTAGCTAGAAACCAAGCTCAAGCTAATTAGCTAGAAACCAAGCTCAAGCTAATTAGCTAGAAACCAAGCTCAAGCTAATTAGCTAGAAACCAAGCTCAAGCTAATTAGCTAGAAACCAAGCTCAAGCTAATTAGCTAGAAACCAAGCTCAAGCTAATTAGCTAGAAACCAAGCTCAAGCTAATTAGCTAGAAACCAAGCTCAAGCTAATTAGCTAGAAACCACGCTCAAGCTAATTAGCTAGAAACCAAGCTCAAGCTAATTAGCTAGAAACCAAGCTCAAGCTAATTAGCTAGAAACCAAGCTCAAGCTAATTAGCTAGAAACCAAGCTCAAGCTAATTAGCTAGAAACCAAGCTCAAGCTAATTAGCTAGAAACCAAGCTCAAGCTAATTAGCTAGAAACCAAGCTCAAGCTAATTAGCTAGAAACCAAGCTCAAGCTAATTAGCTAGAAACCAAGCTCAAGCTAATTAGCTAGAAACCAAGCTCAAGCTAATTAGCTAGAAACCAAGCTCAAGCTAATTAGCTAGAAACCAAGCTCAAGCTAATTAGCTAGAAACCAAGCTCAAGCTAATTAGCTAGAAACCAAGCTCAAGCTAATTAGCTAGAAACCAAGCTCAAGCTAATTAGCTAGAAACCAAGCTCAAGCTAATTAGCTAGAAACCAAGCTCAAGCTAATTAGCTAGAAACCAAGCTCAAGCTAATTAGCTAGAAACCAAGCTCAAGCTAATTAGCTAGAAACCAAGCTCAAGCTAATTAGCTAGAAACCAAGCTCAAGCTAATTAGCTAGAAACCAAGCTCAAGCTAATTAGCTAGAAACCAAGCTCAAGCTAATTAGCTAGAAACCAAGCTCAAGCTAATTAGCTAGAAACCAAGCTCAAGCTAATTAGCTAGAAACCAAGCTCAAGCTAATTAGCTAGAAACCAAGCTCAAGCTAATTAGCTAGAAACCAAGCTCAAGCTAATTAGCTAGAAACCACGCTCAAGCTAATTAGCTAGAAACCAAGCTCAAGCTAATTAGCTAGAAACCAAGCTCAAGCTAATTAGCTAGAAACCAAGCTCAAGCTAATTAGCTAGAAACCAAGCTCAAGCTAATTAGCTAGAAACCAAGCTCAAGCTAATTAGCTAGAAACCAAGCTCAAGCTAATTAGCTAGAAACCAAGCTCAAGCTAATTAGCTAGAAACCAAGCTCAAGCTAATTAGCTAGAAATCAAGCTCAAGCTAATTAGCTAGAAACCACGCTCAAGCTAATTAGCTAGTAAACCACGCTCAAGCTAATTAGCTAGAAACCAAGCTCAAGCTAATTAGCTAGAAACCAAGCTCAAGCTAATTAGCTAGAAACCAAGCTCAAGCTAATTAGCTAGAAACCAAGCTCAAGCTAATTAGCTAGAAACCAAGCTCAAGCTAATTAGCTAGAAACCAAGCTCAAGCTAATTAGCTAGAAACCAAGCTCAAGCTAATTAGCTAGAAACCAAGCTCAAGCTAATTAGCTAGAAACCAAGCTCAAGCTAATTAGCTAGAAACCAAGCTCAAGCTAATTAGCTAGAAACCAAGCTCAAGCTAATTAGCTAGAAACCAAGCTCAAGCTAATTAGCTAGAAACCAAGCTCAAGCTAATTAGCTAGAAACCACGCTCAAGCTAATTAGCTAGAAACCAAGCTCAAGCTAATTAGCTAGAAACCAAGCTCAAGCTAATTAGCTAGAAACCACGCTCAAGCTAATTAGCTAGAAACCACGCTCAAGCTAATTAGCTAGAAACCGCGCTACACCTAATTAGCTAGACGCAGGGGGTCTCAATCTAGCTAATTAGCTAGCGCAGGGGGTCTCAATCTAGCTAATTAGCTAGCGCAGGGGTCTCAATCTAGCTAATTAGCTAGCGCGACGGTCTCATTCTAGCTAATTAGCTAGCGCGACAGTCTCCTCCTAGCTAATTAGCTAGCGCAACGGTCTCATTCTAGCTAATCAGCTAGTGCAGCTGTCTCTATCTAGCTAATTAGCTGGTAAGGAGTATTCCTAGTATAGCTATCTAGCGAGTAGTACGATTTTGATGGCGTTTTTTGTGTTTTAGGATGAAAGGAGGCGTCCTGACTCTAGGAATAATTGGTTCCGGAGTCTGGAACGTACGAAATATTCGGTGAGCGACGACCCGGACGGTCTGCGGCGGAACCTCCGCTATTTCGGCGAGTCGGACAACGAGACGTCGCGTCGAGGCGGTTACTTGACGACGGAACGACGGCGATCCGGTTACGCGACGGACGAGACGGACGCGTCGCGCTACGACAGCCTCGTCTACCTCCACGCCCCTCGCGTACGCGATATACCGTCGCAGTCGCCGAAAAAGAGCTACGAGCGGAAACGTCATCTGAGTCGCTCGGTGAGCCTCGTCGGCCCTTGGACGCCATCGCATCGCCCCGTCTCGAGGTCCGGCGCTCCGCTCGTCGATTCCGGCACTCAGACGATATCGCGTAACCCGCGACAACGACACATCCCCATCCACACAAAAATACAATCGAAAAACGACAAAAAATTACCCGAACTCGTCTTCACCGGACCCCCCTTAGATTCCTCCTCAAACTTCCGAGGACGCATTTAAAATTAATAATAAATAACCAATTTAATTTCTACGTTAATGTAATTTTACTTAAATTATTAATATTTATAAATACAAAATAATGTTTTAATTTTTTTTTAATTAAATTATTTTTACTACAACACTTTTTTATTTGCCCTTTTCATCACTTTGATTTTGAGGTTTTTGACGAAAATTTGGCTTTTTAAATGTTGATTTCGAGGTTTTTTGACCAAAATTAGGCTTCACAAATGTTGATTTCGAGGTTTTTTGACCAAAATTTGGCTTCATAAATGTTGATTTTGAGGTTTTTGACGAAAATTTGGCTTTTTAAATGTTGATTTCGAGGTTTTTTGACCAAAATTAGGCTTCATAAATGTTGATTTCTAGATTTTTTTTTGACCAAAATTAAGCTTTAAAAAAAGGTTGATTTTAAGGTTTTTTTTACGAAAATTTGGCTTTTTAAATGTTGATTTCGAGGTTTTTTGACCAAAATTAGGCTTTTTAAATGTTGATTTTGAGGTTTTTTACGAAAATTTGGCTTTTTAAATGTTGATTTTGAGGTTTTTTACGAATATTTGGCTTTTTAAATGTTGATTTCGAGGTTTTTTTTTACCAAAATTCGGCTTTTTAAATGATTTCGTCCTTCGCCTAGAAACCCATGGTTCGATTATGATTGTTTTGCTCTGCGGAGAAGATCTTTTTCGCTTCTGAACCTGTATCGGAAATCCAACTCTGACTTCGTTAAAAAGCAGTATCTAGCCTCCCAAAGAAAATTTCGATCATTGTGCCTGTCGAAGAAAAAAGATCACTGGCAAAATACTATGAACTCTCTCATAGATGCAAAGGACTCCAAAAGCTTTTGGAATATCGCCAACAAATTTAAATACGGCAAGCTAAATGGAGGAAATTCAATCCCGCTTTCGTCTTGGGTGTCGCATTTTAAAAATCTCCTCAACCCTGTTCAGCAACCTTCCTCCCTGCTCTCGCTATCTATCCCCGGTAGCCAGATCCTGAATGATTCGCTAGACGCTCCCTTTATGATGGAAGAACTGGAAAATGTGCTGTCCGGGTTGAAGTCGAACAAGGCCCCAGGTCCTGATGGTATCCCATATGAATTTTTCAAACACTCCCCAGATTCCTTCATTCACAAACTATTGGGCTTTTTCAATTTTATTTATGAATCCGGCTCCGTTCCTCCGTCCTTTGGCAAATCTATAATCTACCCCCTCTATAAGCAAGGCGACAAAAACCAACCATCCAACTATAGAGGTATCTCATGCATTGACTCGATTGCAAAAATCTTCTCAAGTCTTCTCTTAAAGCGAATGGAGTCCTTTGTAGAAGACGGTGATCTTCTATCTGAATATCAGGCGGGCTTTAGAAGAGGTTTTTCTACAGTCGACCACATCTTTTCTTTGACGAACCTCATAAACCTGCGAGTATTTAATCAAAGAAAGAAGAAACTTTACGCCTTCTTCGTCGACTTCAGGGCTGCCTTTGATTGTGTCGACAGGAACTTTCTACTGCAGAAGCTATACGCCTATGGTTTCTCTCATAAGATTCTTACTATTCTAAGATCTCTGTTCATCCACTCTGGGTCAGCTATTACGAACATGGGTCACCTATCTGATTACTTTGATGTCGGCTCAGGTGTGAGGCAAGGGTGCATACTTAGCCCCCTCCTGTTTTCCCTGTTCCTTGACGACCTTCCTGGTGAACTCATTTATGGAACTCGCTGTGGCAGCTCTGTTATACGGATACTACTATACGCTGATGACATTGTCCTACTTGCTGACTCCCCCACTGCGCTGCAAAAAAACATTGATGCTCTCGAGCTGTATTGCGAAAAATGGAACCTAACCGTCAACCTATCTAAGTCTAAGATAATGATCTTCCGAAAAGGTGGTAGGTTTAAGAAAAATGAGAAATGGTTTTTTAAGAAGCAAAGAGTCGAAATCGTTAGTGAGTACAAGTATCTTGGTGTCTTATTTACCCCTAAAATGTCGCTGACCCCCCACCTTAAGAAAAAAGTTTCTAGCAGCAAGCACGCTATAAATGCTATCTGGTCGCCTTTGATCTCGAATCCCCAAATCCCTACTAACTCCAAATTCAAACTTTTCCTTGCTGTGTTATGCTGCGCAGTCTTGGGGTCACCGTCGCTCTGAGGAAATCGAGGCCTTCCAGCGTTTCTTTATTCGAAAGCTCTTTAGCCTTCCTAAGTTTACTCCAAACTTCATATTATACCTGGAAACCAACGCCGAGCCCCTATATTTTCACTCCCTCAAACTCCACTTCTCTTACATCTGTAAGGCTCTCTCCTATCCGGCTTCTCGTCTTCCCAGGGTCACAGCCGTAGAGGTCATCAAAGCAAACCAATCTTGGTATTCATCCCTAAAAACTCTCTCCCAAGATCACAGCTTAAGCTTCTCATTCTTAATAGAAAATGTGGACGAATGGAAACCCAATTTGCTAAAACTAATAAGTGCCATGAAAACTAAGTACCGCGATGAATGTCTCCAGAAAGCTGTATCCACTCAAAAATTCATTTTGTATCCCCAACTTGACCACTCTAAAGCCATTTTCGACCTCTCTTCCCCTCCCCAGCTCAACCCTCTGCTCTCCCGCTGGCTACTTAAAATTCGTGCTGAAATGATTAATCTTAATTCCTCTCCAACACCATCCGCTAGTTTAATCGACATTTGCCCTCTTTGCAACTCCTATGACGCCGAAACAATATTCCACTTCCTAGGCGAATGCTCAATATTATCCGAATTACGGAGGCTGTTTACAGGACACTCAAAAATCTCAAATACGTCAATAGTCCAGGCCCTTAACTTCTCTTCCCCCCAATGCACCGATTTGATCCGTTTTGCAATTAAAGCCTTTTATTACAGGCAAGAACTAGTCCAGTGGTTCAACTTTTAAGTTTCCTTCTTTTTCTTTTTTTCAAACAGAAGAGTCCTTTTTATTTCTTTTTTTCTATCTCTACCGAACTCCCGACAGACGGTATATTTTTTGTACCATGTCGTATCGAACTTTATATGTAAAACATCTATTTTTTCTTTTGTAATAATAAAGTTCTTTATCTATCTATCTATCTATCTATCTATCTATCTAAATGTTGATTTCGAGGTTTTTGGACGAAAATTTGGCTTTAGAAATGTAAGTTGAATATGAGGTTTGTGGGCGAAAATTAGGCATCTTAAATGTTGATTTCGAGGTTTTTTGACCAAAATTATGCTTTAAAAATGTTGATTTTGAGGTTTTTGACGAAAATTTGGCTTTTTAAATGTTGATTTTGAGGTTTTTGACAAAAGAAATTGAACTTAAAACGTTAATTTTGAAAATTTTTTGACAAAAATTTGTCTTACAACCATGATTTGGAGGTTTTTGACGAAAAATTGTCGATTTAAAGTTGATATTGAGGTTTTTTCACGAAAATTAGGCATCATAAATGTTGATTTCGAGGTTTTTTGACCAAAATTAGGCTTTTAAAATGTCGATTTTGAGGTTTTTGACGAAAATTTGGCTATTTAAATGTTGATTTTGAGGTTTTTGGACGAAAATTAGGCTTCATAAATGTTGATTTCGAGGTTTTTTGACCAAAATTAGGCTTTTAAAATGTTGATTTTGAGGTTTTTGGACGAAAATTAGGCTTTTTAAATGTTGATTTCGAGGTTTTTTGACCAAAATTAAGCTTTAAAAAGGTTGATTTTGAGGTTTTTGACGAAAATTTGGCTTTTTAAATGTTGATTTCAAGGTTTTTGGACTGTCTGTCCACCCGCTCCCCCCCGGGCCAGTCCGCCTGGCGATAGATAATGATATCAGCCTCATCACACTAGCACCGAAGACAAGGAATATTAATTGATAAGATGACAATACTTAGAAAAATAAAAAATTTAATAACAAACATGTATAGTGTACATCAGGAGTTGACGGAGTTCTTGTCATGTATGCGCTTATGCTGGCTGAGGTTCCTCCTGTTGAAGAACCTCTTGTCGCATATTTCGCATTGAAACGGCTTCTCGCCGGTGTGGGTCCTCATGTGGTCGCTGAGTAGATTCTTCCTCGGGTACTTCTTATCGCATACTTGACAAGCGAAAGGTTTGTCGCCGGTGTGTATCGTCGTGTGGTCCCTTAACGTCCCGACTTGCGTAAACTTCTTCCCGCAGACGTCGCACGAATACGGCTTCTCGCCCGTATGCGTCCTCTCGTGCTTCTTCAACGTGCAAAGAAGCGAGAAACTCTTCTGGCATACATCGCAGCAATATGGCTTCTCTCCTGTATGTATTCGGACATGATTTTTAAGCTGCACCGGCTGCGAAAAGGTCATCTGGCATACCTCGCAGCTATACGGCTTCTCCCCTGTGTGTGTCCTAAGGTGACTCTTTAAATGGCTCGAACGTGCAAACTTCTTTTCGCAGAGATCGCACCCGAATGGCCTCTCCCCGGTATGAATCTGCTCGTGAAGCTTAACATGGCTTCTATCGGAAAACTTCTTTTCGCAGAACGTACATGGGAATGTCTTCTCCCTAGTGTGTGTACGTATATGCCTTTTAAGACGTGTAGGGCTAAATAAATCTTTAAGACAAATATGACATTCATACGACCTCCCAAAGGATTCATCCTCAGCATCCTCCAGATCTACCTTTTCTTGTTCCATTATGGACGTAAACAAGAAGGTTATTTGAGGTTACAACAAGACTAAAGAGTGGCAACACTGTTCAAACACGCGGAAGAAGTTGCTGGTGAGTCTTCAGCGTTATATAGCGCATCCTAGGCAAAGCAATTGCCAATTTTCAGCTCAGAATCTCATTAGTGGCCATCGCAGCCTTCACGTAGCTTGACGATAGCATTGCGGAAGGATATACCTCAGAATTACCAAAAAGGTCATCACCGCAGAAAGAAGACACTCAATAATTATACAAAACAGTCTATATTTGCTAACAATAACATTTTATTAAGTATATACAGTAATACGTAAAATAATTTACCACAATCATGAAGTTCTAGGTAGGCGGTGGAGAGTTCCATTCAATTTTTTGCTGAAAACGAACTAAATTGTGAATTTTTCCAGACGGGGCGCGGATTTAGGGAACTTACTCGAAACGAATCAACGTTGATCCGAATGCGGTGTCGATGTTGCTAAGAGCGTTTTCGATTTCTTCGGGAAAGTAAATTTTGTCGACGTTCGGCTGAATGAGACGTCGGTCGACTAATTTCGAGATGTCGTCAAGCGCTATGTTGGAGTACGGTTTCCAGAACTCGAGTCCGAACAGACCCTAAGAAACAGCGGGATGAATGCTTAGCGGGGAAAAAACTGGCCAAAAAGAAGCTTCATGCTGCACTGCATATTGCAAGAAGCCTTCAAGGTATCGAGAAAGCAATGGTTGCCAGATAAGCCACGGTACTGAGACCTTTTATGGTGATAGCCAACAAGACAACCATTACCAAGGCAATGGTTAGCATCAACAGACTGCAATGCTTCAGGTGGCGATGGTTGCCAAATAAACCAGGAATGCATTGCTACCTATAGATGGCGATAACCAACAAGACAACCGTTACCATGGCAATAGTTAGCTTCACGAGACTGCAATGCTTCAAGTGGCGATGGTAGCCAGATAAGCCACGAGAATGCATTGCAACCTATAGATGGCGATGACCAACAAGACAACCATTATTGAGGCAATGGTTAGCATCACCAGACTGCAATGCTAAAGGTGGCGATGGTTGCCAGATAAGCCACAAGAATGCATTGCTACCTTTAGATGGCGATGACCAACAAGACAACCATTACCAAGGCAATGATTAGCATCACCAGACTGCAATGCTACAGGTGGCGATGGTTGCCAGATAAGCCATGAGAATGCATCGCTACCTTTAGATGGTGATGACCAACAAGACAACCATTACCAACGCTATGAGTGGCATCACCAGACTGCAATGCTTCACATGGCGATTGTTGCCAGATAAGCCAGCAGAATGCATCGCTACCTTTAGATGGTGATACCCTACAAGACAACCATTGCCAAGACAATGAGTGGCATAACCAGACTGCGATGCTTCAGGTGGCAATAGTTGCCAGATAAGACATGAGAATGCATTGCTACCTATGGATGGCGATGACGAACAAGACAACCATTACCAAGGCAATGGTTAGCATCAACAGATTGCGACGCTTTAGGTGGCAATGGTTGCCACAGTTGCCAGATAAACCAGGAGATGGCATTACCAAACAAGACAACCATTACCAAGGCAATGATTGGCATCACTAGACTGCGACGCTTCAGGTGGCGATTGTTGCCAGATAAGCCACGTGAATGCATTGCTATCTTTAGATGGCGATACCCAAGACAGCCATTACTATGGCAAAAGTTAGCATCACGAGACTGCAGCGAACAAGATGGTGATGAAATCACTTCTTTTGCAGCCTACGGCTAATGCGATCAATCCAACTTACATAGACGACTTTGATCCATAATTTGAAAAACTGTGAAGCGACAAAACCAAAGTTGTCGGATCTCAAACTTTTAGTGAACGCATCGATCACGACTCCATGATTCGTGTCGCAAAGTTCTTGGCAGAATTCCGTAGCTACTGGTCCAACTGTGTTGAATACGATGTCGTATCTAAAAATTTTGTAATGAATCATTTAAATGTTTGGTTTGCAAACTTGTATTTGTGTTTGAGTAGTTCTCCCGATTCAACGGTGTGGACGTAAGTGGCGCCTAAAGCTTTGATGGCGTTTTTAGACTTTGAGGTCGAAGATGCGGTTACGCGGGCGCCGAATGCCGCGCAGAGTTGGACTACCATCCATCCCGAACCGGTTGATGCGCAATGAACGAAAATGCTACAAGATTATTAAAATCGGTGTTTTGAAACTAAAAATCGGACCTTTTCGAATGCGCGTTTTTGCTGGAAAGTCCGCCGTTGATGGCGACACTGTTCCACGCTTCGACTCCAGGGAAGGCGAGCGATGCCGCACCCTCGAATCTTAGATCCGACGGGATTTTACAGACGTCGCCTTCATCGCAGACGACATACTCGGACAGGCAGCCATTCCTGACGAAATCGCTGCAGAAAAAGACGCCCGAACCAATTTCTACGGATTCGACTTTTGAGCCGATATCGACCACCACGCCGGAACCCTGTCGACCCAAAACTAATGGAAGATCACAATGAATATTCTGAAAAACAAAACATTAAAACAACTACTAATGCGATTTGCCACCTAAAAAGCCGATTATCTGCCATTGTTTTGACCTGACGAAAAAAAGTATCCAAGTAAACCCCCCTTGGATTTCAGCAAGGAATCTATGGGGATCAATAACTTTTGGATCCGACATACAGGGTGCTCCAGAACAACCCTAACTTCGTTATTCTAAATGCAAACCCTATGTTTTCACTATGGAATTCAAATTTTCGCATGATTTCCAGTAACTTTTACTTAGGACACTTTTCTGGTAGGACCAAAAGTTCCGGATTTACGAATTTCTGGTTTATTTTAAGTGGCAATAACTCCACAACATTTGGTCCTATCAAAAAAGTGTATTAAGTAAAAGTTACTGGAAATTAAGCGTAGAATTGATTTCCACCGTGAAAACATAGGGTTTGCATTGAAAATAACGAAGTTAGGGTCGTTCTGGAGCACCCTGTATGTTGGATCCAAAAGTTATCGATGCCAATCAATTCCTTGCTGAAATCCAAGGGGGGTTTACTTAGATACTTTTTTTCGTCAGGGCAAAATTTTGGCTGATAATCGCCTGGAAATGGCATCTTACTTGATTATAAGATGATAAGTAGTTGCGTAATTTTTTGCCGTAACCGTTTGAAATTTTGAGATCGACGTGATCGATGGAAGCGAATTTGACTTCGATTAAAATCTGATTCGGTTTGTAGAGTTTGGGCAATGGTAGGTCTTCGAGGAGTGCGATGGATTCCGAATTGTAGGATGTGGTCGCTATGCCACGCATAAGAAATGACGTTTTGGGGCTCCCTTTGAGCGAAAAGCCGATGAAGAAGCCGACCCCGGAGCCGACGGTGAAGCCGATGAAGATCGCATAGATGACCGTCTTCTCGTTGCTAGCGATGCGATCGAAGACCGTCCGGAAGAAATTGTGGTCGCACAACTCCGAGAGTTTTCCAGCGACGTTGGAGACGTAGCGGAGCGAGTCCGTGAGCGCGTCGCGCAGCACGAGCGCCTTCTCCGATCCGGCGACTTCCGTCAGCACGCTCTCCACGTTTGACGTCATCTCCCCAACTTTCGCAACCACCTCCCTTATCCATATCTACAATCAAAGATCAACGAAATAGACAATTAGGTGACGCCCCCTACAGCAAGAACATCATTTTTGAATATTTTACAATAAAAATGAAAAAATGCTGAATTCCCTTTTTTAAAAATCACCCAAATGACCCCAGAAAAGGGTCAAATTACCTGTAAATATTCAGAAGTTCTTCCAATTCTAAATAAAAGTTCATCCATCTGAACTTAAATTGAAAAATACTTTCTAATTAACATCTTCTCATCTTAAATAAAAAATTCATTGACTTTAAAAATAAAAATAACAAAAATTCAACTAAAAATTGTTGAAAATCCTTGAACTTTCGGTCCTTTTGGGTCTTATCAGAAAGGAGGTTACGCTGGTGACCACTGTTATCGTTTGTCAGTGTTGCCAACAAAAAACACCGAATTTGACGTTAAATTCGGAATATTAGACTATTAAAACTTTAATCCCCTTGTAAATTGTTAAAATTTCCCGTTTCTACACGATTTCCCCCTTTGGCTCAGACTACTAACGCAGAGAAGTTTAAATGTTGGTACTCCTGGCTGACGTCAAGTGAACCGTTGGTAATTTAGTGGATGTACTGAACATGTTCAAACATGACTAAACCCGTTGTTAGCTATTTTGGCCCTTTTCTAGTTTTTAGCACAGGTTTCCAGATTCCTCTGACCTTTATTGATTTTATTAGCTAGCTAATTAATAGCGGGCTCGTTAAAATAGTTAAAACAAAAAAAAATGTCTATCCCAAAGAAATTTTATTAACCATAACAAAAAACAAATATAACAAATTTATTTACAAATAAAATTTTTAAATGCGCTCAATTTTGAGGTGCTATTCTGCGATTTGTTGCATTTTGCGGAGGTCGTCGGCGACTCTGAATTCGCATCCGGTCGTCGAGATGATTTCCGGGAGTTCGACGCCTTCAGCGATTTCGATGAGGGTCAAACCATCTTCGGGATGTACGTTGAAGACCGCCTGAAAATGCGATGAGGAAATGATCAAAAGTGCGAAGATTTTACCTTTTCGGTGATGATCATGTCGACGACTCGTTTTCCGGTGAGCGGAAGTTTGCATTCGTCGACGATTTTGAATCCGCCTTCTTTCGAATTGTGCTCCATGACGATGACGACTTTCGTACCGGGTGCGGCGACAAGATCCATAGCTCCTCCCATCCCTTTCACCAATTTGCCAGGAATCATCCAATTGGCAAGATCGCCG
Organism: Orius laevigatus; assembly: GCA_018703685.1. Taxonomy (NCBI): domain Eukaryota; kingdom Metazoa; phylum Arthropoda; class Insecta; order Hemiptera; family Anthocoridae; genus Orius; species Orius laevigatus. Next base: position 64,383 of record JAGWEN010000285.1, read on the forward strand.
AATCGAGAAACCTCCATCGCACCCAACATCGTCAGATCCAAATGTCCACTAAAACAAACTTATTTGGTCGCAATATAAAAAAAGAGGTACCCTCTAATCATAGCGAAGCTTTCTTCCGAACCAAAGTAGCTCGCACCGGGCAAAACGGTCACCGTTTCCTTCCCAGCGTTGATGAGGTCGGCGTCGCATTCTTCTTTCGTTTTCGGCGCTGCGCCAAGCCCAAGTATTCCGTTTTCAGACTGCAATATCACCTTAATCCCTTGAGGTATATAATTCGAAGCCAGCATAGGTATACCGATTCCAAGATTCGCTATATTTTGGTTAAGGAATCAATGCAGATGGGTACTAATGAATCAACGCTATGGTATTGTTCCTCCAGATAATGAACGTCTAGCTGATGGACGTCACCATCTAGCTAATGGACATCTAGCGACGTCACTAGCTAATGGACATCTAGGGACGTCACTAGCTAATGGACATCTAGGGACGTCACTAGCTAATGGACATCTAGTGACGTCACTAGCTAATGGACATCTAGTGACGTCACTAGCTAATGGACATCTAGTGACGTCACTAGCTAATGGACATCTTGTGACGTGACTAGCTAATGGACATCTTGTGACGTGACTAGTTAATGGATGTCACCATCTAGCTAATGGACATCTAGCAACGTCACCATCGAGCTAATGGACATCTAGCAACGCCACTCACTAATGGACTTCTAGCGACGCTACTCGCTAATGGACATCAAGCGACGCTACTTGCTAATGGACATCTAGCGACTCCACTCACTAATGGATATCTAGCGACGCCAGTAGCTAATGGACGTCACCATCTAGCTAATGGACATCTAGCGGCGTTACTAGCTAATGGACGTCACCATCTAGCTAATTAACCACTTGAGGGTATTATATCCACTTTTTACTTCAAAGGATACCATACATTCCATCTTTAAATTCTAATGCTGCTCGTTTGATGATCCTCTTTCGTAGTTTCGCCGCTGGAGTTTCACCGACAGCGGACGATCCTTTCTTTTGTATGACGACTTTCTGAAAAAGAATAAAATTAGGATTCTTTTTATATCATTTACCTCGATTCGTTTCTGGTATTTTTCGCCTTTGATTATCCGGTCGACGAAAATGCCCGGAAGGTGGACGCCTTCAGGTTGGATTTCGCCGTTTGCGACGATCTCTTCGCATTCGACGACCGTCGTCTTCGCCGCGCGGCCCATCACCGGGTTGAAATTTCGCGCGGACATTCGGAAAACGGTGTTCCCTTCATGGTCGCATCGGTGACCTTTGATCATCGCCCAGTCTGCTTTTATCGCCGTTTCCATTACGTAGTTTTTACCTTCGAATTGCTGAAAAAGACGAAAATTATAAAGAATACATGATATCGTTCGCTCAAACACAGCAGCGATGCGCACTCACACTTCACAATGACGCGCACCCGCGCATCATGGTGACGTGTACACAGCACATCAGTGACCTGCCCAAAGCTCAAGTAACTAAGCGCACCATGCGCAGATGACTGTTCAGTAACCATCTTTCATACCCGAGTTTCCTTAGCTTCGCTTGATTTGGCGACACCTTTGCCATCTGCGCTGTACTTGATGGGAGAGCCGCCTTCCTGTACTAGCGTCCCAAAAGCTGTCGGAGTGTAGAACGCTGGAATTCCAGCGCCGCCTGCCCTGATCCTTTCCGCCAGCGTCCCCTGTGGCGTCAGCTCCATTTCAAGCTCCCCGTGCAGAAACTGACGTTCGAGTTCAGTATTCTCGCCGACGTAGGATGCGATGACCTTCTTCACTCGTTTCTCTTTCAAAAGGAGGCCGAGTCCATAATCAGCGACGCCGGCATTGTTGCTAACGATGGTCAGGTCTTTCGCCCCAACTTCAATCAACGCAGCGATCAGATTTTCAGGAATCCCGCAGAGGCCGAATCCACCGAAAAGTATCGTCGAACCATCCTTGACATCTTTCACCGCCTCTATCGTATTCAAGCTAATCTTTTGGCTCTTCCGAACCCTCCTCGGCTGCACCTCATGAGGCTGCAACGGCGAAATTATCGTCGAATATCCACATCTTAAAACCTACAAAAAAGATACGTTACAGTGTTTCCAAATGATAGGAGAGGTCAAGGAGTGTATGGGAGGTGATGGGATGATATACCACTTTAAACTCACCTTGTTTGGATCAAAAAACTGACTTTTGATCAAAAAATTGATATTTCTATAAAGCATTATTTATTTAAATTGATTAAAACTTGTTTGTCATTAAAAAAACAATAAAATTTCAAGGTAAACTTGTTATCTGTGGGTTATCGTGTTTGTCTTATCCGGCGTTGAGGTTATCGCAGTGTTACCTTTAGGACAGTAGTACCAACCAAACTCGAGGTTTTTCCAAGTTGGAAATGACGTCATATTTATTATTTTGATGTCATTTTTGTTTCAAAAGAATTTGGAGTTGGCATCGACAGTTTAGTGAGAAGAGGGCCCCTCCGAGATTTGAAATTGTTGCCATGGTAACGTTTAAAAGACGCTACCGAGATGCTTCACTGTGGATAGGGAGGAGGGTATGGGAGGTGATGGGAGAGTGGAGGAACGGTAATTTGGGAAAGTTCTATTTATTTCCTCCTCAATACCAGCGTATGATACGAAAATTGGCAAAAACATATGTTTTAATACCACCCATATGTGGAAAAAATCAGTTGAAAAATTGTCGTGTTCGTAAAAGGCTGTAAAAAATAAAATTTCCCGGCGTCGTCGAAATTTCTCCATAGGAAAGCTAAAAAATGGTTAGAGGACGCATTAGGTGCACCTGCGGACGAGGAGGGAGATACGACGACCGGGATAGAGGGAAGTATCCAGCCGGCATACAGAAGGAAGACCTCCTCTGGGCATATTTCGTCATGAGAATGGTAAGGCAGGATTCAAATATTTGAAAAACGAACGTTTTTGAGATATTTGAGGAAATTTTTTGTGCTCTCGTTATTGGGTAAACGGTACACGGGGTAGGTGTTGCAGATCTGCGAGGTGCTGAGCGACCCGGAACTCCTCAAGAGAATCCAGGACCGACAAAAGAGCGGACCGGCGACTATGTTCGATTTGGCAATGATGTGCTGCGCGACGAAGAATCCTGGAGCGTTCCAAGCGGCGGCGGACGCAACTAGAGCCCAAAACGCAGCAGCAGCGGCATCTGGGTCGACCGGGGGCGCTCCACCTCAACCTGAAACCAGCGACGAAAACCAGAAAACTGACGAACTTAAAAAAGAGGACAAAAAATAAATGAGAGCACAAAAAATTCAACTTTTTTCGTTTTCTTTCTTATATCACATATTTCCATTTTTATAGATCTGCGACGTTCTGGGCGAGCCGGGACTTTTGGACAAGATACAGGCGCCGTCGCCTTCGAATAACATGACCCCGTTCGACCTAGCCATGCTTTGCTGCGCGTTCAAAAATCCGGGCGCCGCATGCTTCGGTCAACAGCCGCAAACGCAACCGCAGCCGCAACCGCAGCCGCAGCCGCAGCCGCAACCCGAACCCCCGTCGACGATCGAAGTGGCGAAAGAGAAAGAAAAAGTCGAAAAGAGCGAAAAAACCGAGACGTTCCAATATGCGGAAGAGACTGGAAAGACCTCCAAACGGCCTACATTATAATAAACGAACATTTTTCATAGTTCATGTTATTAGCCACCAGATAGCTTTAAAATGGTACTAAAAACGATAAAATCGGTCTAAAATTGTGGAAGTTATGGGCATCTTTAGTTTTCACGATTTCTGACCTTAAAATCCATTTTTGAGGGTTAAGGAGTGATCTGAGCGATTTTATGATATAAATCAATTATGTAGCCCTTGAAAATACCTTTCCAACAGTACTAATAACAATACAATCGGTCAACAATTGTGGAAGTTATGGACATCTTAAGTTTTGATCACGATTTCTGACGATAAAGCCCATTTTTGAGGGCTAAGGAGTGGTCTGAGTGATTTTATGATATAAAACACATTTGTAGCTCTTGAAAAGACCTTTCCAACGGTATAAATATGAAGTAAATCGGTCAACAATTGTGGAAGTTATGGGCATCTTTAGTTTCATCACGATTTCTGACCTTAAAATCCATTTTTGAGGGTTAAGGAGTGATCTGAGCGATTTTATGATATAAAATCAATTATGTAGCCCTTGAAAATAGCTTTCCAACGGTACTAATAACGATAAAATCGGTCGTAAATTGTGGAATTTATGGGCATCTTTAGTTTCTTCACGATTTCTGACCTTAAAATCCATTTTTGAGGGTTAAGGAGTGATCTGAGCGATTTTATAATAGAAATCAATTATGTAGCCCTTGAAAATAGCTTTCCAACGGTACTAATAACGATAAAATCGGTTGTAAATTGTGGAATTTATGGGCATCTTTAGTTTCTTCACGATTTCTGACCTTAAAATCCATTTTTGAGGGTTAAGGAGTGATCTGAGCGATTTTATGATATAAATCAATTATGTAGCCCTTAAAAATACCTTTCCAACGGTACTAATAAATATAAAATCGGTCAAAAATTGTGGAAGTTATGGGCATCTTTAGTTTCATCACGATTTCTGACCTTAAAATCCATTTTTGAGGGTTAAGGAGTGATCTGAGCGATTTTATGATATAATTTAATTATGTAGCCCTTGAAAATAGCTTTCAAACGGTACTAATAACGATAAAATCGGTTGAAAATTGTGGAAGTTATGGGCATCTTTAGTTTCTTCACGATTTCTGACCTTAAAATCCATTTTTGAGGGTTATGGAGTGATCTGAGGATTTGAAGCCCATTTTTGGGGCCCAAAGACTAAAAAAGCGATTTTTTTGCATATATGTAGCTTCGGTATATCGATGAAATGGTCAAAAATTGCGCATTACATTAGTTCATGTTTTTGGCCACTAGATTGCTGAAATGTTACTTGCGTTGCTTCCTATCTATGTCGTTACTATGGCAACGAGTTCGTCGTAGCAGAATAGTGTTGGTCTGTTGCCATAGTAACGACTTAGGAAGCAATAGACCTCAGGAACCATAATTTCTCATTTCCTACCTCTAACCACAGCCAAAAATAATTAATTGAGCAAAATAAATTTTTTATTTAGTGAAACGTGGAGTAGGCGGAAGTGGGAACCGAGTAGTGAAAGCGTCCTTGGGCGACCTTGAGGGCACACATTCCTTTCGATTTTTTAAAATTAAACTTTTTTTGTTAAAGGATTGATTTTCGGACATTTTCCGATGGACGAGGTGAAGAAAATTAGAGTGCAATCGTTACGTCACAGTATGACGTCTCAAGATGTCGATATGGAATAATGACGTCATTAAAAAGTTCGAAAGTTACGAAACCGGGTCGAAAACAGCACGAAATTAGGGCGATTACGTTTATAGCGTTTAAACGGAATAAAAAAAAAATCAAATCAAATTTTTTGGTTGAGATTTTAGTCAAGGTGAGCTTGTTTTTCCTGGGATTTTTTTAACGACGTCTCTTCGACCGGTCTTTCGTGTTTGAAAAATTTTTATTTTTATTTTTTTTTCCTTCTAAATAGAATTTCTCGGGACCTTGTCCCCATTTTGGCGTGGAGAAGTCCGCCGGTTCCCGGAATTCCCGGAGAAAAGCGACCGTAGCGGATCTGAGAAGGCGGAAATTTCGAAAACGAGTTCGGAATCCTTGATAGGAGGGAAAAGTCGACTTTTTTCACCTTCCGCCACGTTCTGAATGTGAATATTTCGATTTCTGAAAAGAAAGAAACAAAACGAGAACCGAAAAAACGTGAGCTTTCGCCGAAGGACTTCCGACATTCCACTGCCACCTAGATTTTTTCCAAAGATTCAGATGGCACTGGATTGACCCTACCTACCACCTTTGATCCTCGTTTGTATTCCTCTAACCCCTTCAATTCTCTTATAATCCTCTTATATTTTCTTCTAATATTCAAGGATTATGAATTATGAGGGATTCGCAAGAGATTAAATAGGATTATTAGTTATATTCGAGGGATTATGAAGGATTATACGAGATTCGCAGGCGATTATGAAGGATTATACGAGATTCGCAGGCGATTATGAAGGATTATAAGGGATTTTAGGGGATTATAAGGGATTTTAGGGATTATGAAGGATTATAAGAGATTATCAGGAGATTATAGAGGATTATAAGGGATCATCAGGAGATTATAGAGGATTATAAGGGATAATCAGGAGATTATAGAGGATTATTAGGGATTATCATGAGATTATAGAGGATAGAGATTATAAGGGATTTTAGGGGATTATAAGGGATTTTAGGGTTTATGAAGGATTATAAGAGATTATCAGGAGATTATAAAAGATTATAAGGGATTATCAGGAGATTATAGAGGATTATAAGGGATCATCAGGGGATTATAGAGGATTATAAGGGATTATCAGGAGATTATAGAGGATCATAAGTGATATTCAGGGATTATAAGGGGTTTTCAGAAGATTATAAAGGATTATACGAGATTCGCAGGCGATTATGAAGGATTATAAGGGATTTTAGGGGATTATAAGGGATTATCAGGAGATTATAGAGGATTATAAGGGATTATCAGGAGATTATAGAGGATTATAAGGGATTATCAGGAGATTATAGAGGATTATAAGGGATTATCAGGAGATTATAGAGGATTATAAGGGATTATCAGGAGATTATAGAGGATTATAAGGGATTTCAGGGATTATAGAGGATTATAAGGGATTATCAGGAGATTATAGAGGATTATAAGGGATTATCAGGAGATTATAGAGGATTATAAGGGATTATCAGGAGATTATAGAGGATTATAAGGGATTATCAGGAGATTATAGAGGATTATAAGGGATTATCAGGAGATTATAGAGGATTATAAGGAGATTATAGGGGTTATAAGGAGATTATAGAGGATAATAAGGAATTATCAGGAGATTATAGAGGATTATAAGGGATTATCAGGAGATTATAGTGGATTATAAGGGATTATCAGGAGATTATAGAGGATTATAAGGGATTATTAGGAGATCATAGAGGATTATAAGGGATTATCAGGAGATTATAGAGGATTATAAGGGAATATCAGGAGATTATAGAGGATTATTAGGGATTTTCAGGAGATTATAGAGGATCATAAGTGATATTCAGGGATTATAAGGGGTTTTCAGGAGATTATGAAGGATTATAAGAGATTTGCAGGAGATTATGGAGGATTATAAGGGGTTTTGCGGGGATTATGGAGGATTATAAGGGGTTTGCGTGGATTATGGAGGATTATAAGGGATTTGCGGGAGATTATGGAGGATTTGAAGGGATTAAGAAGGATTATAAGGGATTTCCAGAAGATAGTAGAGGATCATAAGTGGTATTATGGGATTATAAGGGATTTGCAGAGGATTGTGGAGAATTATAAGTGAGATTGAAGGGATTATGGAGGATTATAAGGGATTTGCAGGAGATTGTAGGGAATTATGAAGGATTATAAGGGATTTTCAGGAGATTATAGAGGATTATAAGGGATTTTCAGGAGATTATAGAGGATCATAAGGGATTTTCAGGAGATTATGGAGGATTATAGGGGATTTTTTTGAGATTATGAAGGGTTGTAAGGGATTTGCAGGAGATTATAGAGGATAATGGGGTTTTCAGGAGATTTAGAAGGATTTTTAGGGATTTAAAGGGGATAATGAAGGAGGATAAGGGATTTACAGGTGATTATGAAATACGGGATATTATGGTACTCGTAGAAGGATTTTAATAACTTAATCCCTTTATTACTCATTTAATCCCTTTCAAATCTCTTAATCCTAAATTTCTAAAGCAAGACAGAAACATTTTCCAAATGATTGATTTTGGTGTGCACTATTGGGTGACTTTTGTTGACGTCAACATTTACCCCTCGGAGACCTCTCTTTCGGAAGAATTGACATTTTAAAAAGGTAAAAACAACATCCGAGAAATATATTGGCCAATATGCCAATTTCGTGATGGTTCTCCCGTCTGTCTAGTCACACGTTTTCGACCTTCTTCCGACCCCAAAAAAAACACCTTCCATTATACTCAGAGAATAAAATGCAAAACCGACATGTTCATGTTAATTTAGTCTTTTTCTCCAAAAGGGTTGCTCTGAGGATGAAAATGACTAAATACAAAACTGTAGGAAATTCAATTTCAAAGAAAATTTGTTAAATTACTTTTTCGTCTAGGTGCAGTATTTTAGGAGATAAATGGGAAAAAAGAAATTTTTCAATTTCATCTTTTTTTGACTTCCCGAATGCAAGACCGACATGCTCATGTTAATTTAGTCTTTTTCTCCAAAAGGGTTGCTCTGAGGATGAAAATGACTAAATACAAAACTGTAGGAAATTTAATTTCAAAGAAAATTTGTTAAATTACTTTTTCGTCTAGGTGCAGTATTTTAGGAGATAAATGGGAAAAAAGAAATTTTTCGATTTTATCTTTTTTTGACTTCCCGAATGCAAGACCGACATGTTCATGTTAATTTAGTCTTTTTCTCCAAAAGGGTTGCTCTGAGGATGAAAATGACTGAATACAAAACTGTAGAAAATTCAATTGCAAAGAAAATTTGTTAAATTACTTTTTCGTCTAGGTGGAGTATTTTAGGAGATAAATGGGAAAAAAGGAAATTTTCGATTTTTTCTTTTTTTGATTTCCCGAATGCAACAATTTGAAATAACGGGTATTTTAAAGGTCGGCGACGTATTTTAGGGGGGTGGTACGCGAGAAGGGGGAGTTGGCGACCTCCGGCGACCTTCCCCTCCCGAAGAAGGAAAAGGCGACCGTCTAAGCCTCAAGACCTCTCCCAGTCAGTCCCCGAACCAGAGACGGCGAAAGTGAAAGTTAAACAACAAATTTATAAAATTCCAAAAACAGTTCTTTTCAAAATATGAAAATTTTCGTCTTTATCACGTGAGTATTGAAAAAACGATGGGAAACTAGAATGGGTGTGTTCCCGCCATTTTTACGCCAGAGCTTCTCTGGTGGAAGAAGTATACCTCGGTGCCATAATAAGCAGTTTATCGCACCGCAGTAATGTGGAGTTTAACGCCGTAGTGACCAGTTTAACGCATCTAGGTGCCGGTGGTGACGTTTAACGCAACTATTGGTTTCAGTGGTGTATGTTTGCTGTCTGGATGTCTCGGACAGGACTACCAGGAAGTAGAGGAAAAGCCGATTTCGAGACTGAGGACCCCTCGAGGCCCAATCGTCCCCAACAGATCCGTCAAACAGGTACGGGGGGTAGTGTAACTTCACATTTTGAATTTCGCGCCTAAAATTTTGGCGCCAATTTTAAGCTTCCACAATTTATGAGCGATTTTCTCGATATATATACCGTTGGAAAGCTATAGTTGTTGACCTAAGATGTGGATTTTTAAGAATTTTCTTTTTTTAGTCGCTGAAATCGCAAAGTACGACTAGTACGAGTACGACGACTGAGGCCGCTCCTGAAGAATACGACGCCGCGAATTACGACGAGGAGCAGCAGGAGGCGGTTACTACGACGACGGAAGCGCCGCGAAAAGGAATCAGAAACGGTGTCCTCCGTCCGTTTAGGTCGAACACCGATCTCATCGAAGCGCTGAAACGTCGACGGGCGCAAGCTGGTTCGGAACGCGCCCACTCGAGCACCACGACCGCCCAACCTGCCCAATCACAAGACACGACCAAATCGTCGCGACGATCGAAAAACCTCGACACGTCGAGAAAGTTCGCGACCCGAAGCCACCACTCGACCTCCACCACCGAAACGCCCCCGCAGGACGAACCCACCCAAAGGTCGAAATACTTCGCCGGACGCGGAAGACGATTCTAAACCGCATAGAAACAAACCATAAACCAACAAATAATCAAAAATTGTGATATCTCCCAATTTTCGTGCCAAGATGTACATAAAAAATTATTTTAATTAAATTTTCACCACTAAAATTTGCTCGAAAATTAATTTGGCAACCCTGGGCATGCGAATAGCTAGCTAATAAGCAAAAATCTAGCTAAAGAACTAACTGAGCTATATTACGTCATAATATAGCTTATCATCGCCATCATCTTGCAACGTCATTATGTACATAGGTATCTTTGGTAGGTTATGAACATCATGTGTTAGCTAATTAGCTGTTGGAGATGAAGTGTAACCTATTACTCTAGCTAATTAGCTGGATATGACGTGCTTGCAAATTAGCTGGATGTTATATGACGTCATTGATAGGCCATGGCATCGTATGAGTTAAAGCTAGAGACCAAGAGTGTCTTGCGATGTTATCCGTGACGTCTTAGCTAGGTAGTGGCCGCATGACGTCATCGATGACGTATTATTCGTCGCATACCCGCTAGAAATGGGAAATCTAGTTTTTATATTCAAATGCTATTTAAAACGTAAAGAAAACTTAACTTTTTGTTCAAAATAAAATTCAATTTTGTTTGATCCGCAAAATTCGGAGGGGCCATCTTAGAGGGGGCGCCCTTCCGGAAATTGGTACCCATTTTAAAAACCGGGTTTCCCTTCCTCGCTGTTAACTCAAAATGGCCCCAAATAAATGTTTACACTTTTTCCATTCGCGTTTAAACGATAAGTGACGACGATGAATACAAATTAAGGTTTTGAAATCATTTTAAAAATGGATTTCAAAAAGTCGACGACGCCCGAATTGTCGGAAGGGGTGAAAAATGCGGAAAAAAACGGCGACCCCTCTCCTGGGCATCTACGAGAGTTGACGCTCATCAATTTGGACCTCATTCAGCAGCAAACCGACTTTCTCACAGCCAAAGACAAAACCATCAACGAGCTCAAGGGTGAAAATGAACGGGTACACCATTTTTATACTTCCATCTTTATTATCTGTACTATCTACCATACATACCACTACTATTTGTGCTATATTGGATACTATCATGCTGTATAGTGGAAATATACCATGTATACTGTATATGTATACAATGTGTACCATGTATACTCTTATATACATACAATGTATAACATGTATATTATATATATACTGTATATATACCTGTATACATACAATATATACCATTTAGACTGTATATATACAATGTATACTGTATATATACCATGTATACTTCATATATACAATGCCTACTGTCTGTATACCATGTATACTGTATATACACACTGTATACTGTTTTTATACCATGTATAGTGTATATATCCAATGCCTACTGTGTGTTTACCATGTGTACTGTATATATGCCTGTATTACTACAATGTACACCATGTATACTGTATATGCACAATGTATACTGTATTTATACCATGTATACTGTATATACACAATGCATACTGTATATACACAATGCATACTGTATATATACAATGCATACTGTATTACATGTACTGTATACGATGTATACTGTATATACACTATGTAAACTGTATATATACATTGTATACTGTATTCCATGTACTGTATACCACGTATACTGTATGTATACCATGTACACTGTCTATATACAATGTATACAAAGTATACTCTATATATACAATGTATAACATGTATACTCTACTCTATATATACAATGTTTAAAATGTATACTGTACTCCATATATACAATGTTTAACATGTATACTGTATATATATATACCTGTATACATACAATGTATACCATGTATACTTCATATATACAATGCCTACTGTCTGTATATCATGTATACTGTATATACACACTGTATATACACACTGTATATACACAATGTATACTGTATATGCACAATGTATACTGTATATACACAATGTATACTGTCTGTATACCATGTATACTGTATATACACAATGCATACTGTATATACACAATGTATACTGTATATATACAATGCATACTGTATTACATGTACTGTATATATACAATGCATACTGTATTACATGTACTGTATATATACAATGCATACTGTATTACATGTACTGTATATATACAATGCATACTGTATTACATGTACTGTATACCACGTATACTGTATGTATACCATGTACACTGTCTATATACAATGTATACAAAGTATACTCTATATATACAATGTATAACATATATACAATCTACTTAACATATCTACTCTATATATACAATGTTTAACATGTATACTGTATATATATACCTGTATACATACAATGTATACCATGTATACTTCATATATACAATGCCTACTGTCTGTATACCATGTATACTGTATATACACACTGTATACTGTCATATATACCATGTATAGTGTATATACACAATGTATACTGTATATATACATTGTATACTGTATTCCATGTACTGTATACCACGTATACTGTATGTATACCATGTACACTGTATATATACAATGCCTACTGCGTGTATACCATGTATACTGTATGTATACCATGTATACTTCATATATACAATGCCTACTGTCTGTATACCATGTATACTGTATATACACACTGTATACTGCATATATACCATGTATAGTGTATATACACAATGTATACTGTATATATACATTGTATACTGTATTCCATGTACTGTATACCACGTATACTGTATGTATACCATGTACACTGTATATATACAATGCCTACTGCGTGTATACCATGTATACCATGTATATACTATGTACAGTATCTTCTATGTATACCACTACTATGTATAGTATTTTCATAGAGTTTTCCATATTTTAGCTCAAACAACGTTTGGTTCGTATGGAAAGGCGACTCAAAACGGACGAAAAGAAGTCGGCGAGGAAACGGAGGAAAGGGAGCGACGAGCGAGTCAAGAAAAGGATCAAAAAGGAGATCAAAACCAACAAAGAGAAGTCGGAAAAAGGTAAAATTAATAGAAAATAGACAAAATGGCTGGGATAGGACGATGGAAAACAAAAATCGAGCAGAATGGGGCCAGATTTGGCTTGGAAATGTCAATAAAAGGAGGGATGAAATTTAGCCTCAATGGCAGATTTTGACCTTTCTAGCTACATTTTTAGGATCTGTCTATTAAAATGTAGCTAGAAGTCCATCTTTTGACCTAAAAAATCGCCCCAAAAAAGATGAAGTTTTAGTTTAAAAATATGTTTTTGTAGAATCAGAGATGCTGAACGTGTCGCAGTCGATGAAAGACAAAAGCGAAGAATCGGTCGCTCCGTTGATGCGACGCTTTAAGCGGTTTACATTGACGTCAAGCGCTTATTACACATCGATCGGCGAAAACGTGACGTCGGTCGATCCCGGCACATGTCCGGACCCCGCAGACTCGACTGCGACCCTCCCCGACCCTACGGACACCACGCCGTTGGAAGTGCCGAAATGGCGAATAAAAACGTATTCGAGTTCAAAATGCGACGAAAACGTCGAAGATACCGCCGACGAAGTCTTCCTTAACCGACATAGGCCGCTCGAATACCAAGAAAAGAAGCGGAAAAAGTGAGTTTTCCTGTAGGATTTCGTTAGTTTTGATGTTTTCTTTTAGATGGGACGAGCAGATGATACGGCAGGTGAGGATCAGCGAAAAACTGAAGCAGCGCGAGAGGAAGAAAGCGCAGAAAGAGCCGTCCAATAATCGGATACAATCGTTCTGGCCGGACCCGGACGAAATCAACGACAACCTTTCGCTCATCGTACTCGAAAAAGTCCCCGTAGCCGTCTTCGGCATCCCGATACCCTTCTCCCTCCAATGGTAAATAGCAAACATTCCCTCAACATACATCATTAATCTAAATTTTTCAGCGAACCTTCTCTCCCTTGGCTAAACGGAAAAGTCGAAGTCACAACCAATAACAAGACCAGAAAACGGAAAAGATAAAATTTAAATTTTTTTGATGATTTTTCCTTTCTTTTTTTTTTGTTTCGTTGAAAATCAATCAAAGTTTCTCTATGTAAAATAAAAAAACCTATTTTTTGTAAATATTTTTCCTTTCTAAGTTTTTCTCTAGTGTTATTTAATAATTAAAAGTTGAAAATAAAGTTGTTTTGTTTTTATGCGGAAATCAGAGGTTTTTTTAATTTTGTAACTCTTTATAAGAGCTTTCCAACGGTATAGGTATTGATGACGTTTAAACGGGTATGCTCGTTTTTAAGAGAGTTGGATGTGACGTCATTGCTGTGGGAGGATTTGTTCTAGCTAGTGATGACTTCAATGACGTCATAGCCAAGAATCAGATTTGAAATTTCTCGTTGCTGAGGGAGTTGTTTTGTTGCTAGAAATGCTTTGCTGTGACGTCATGGTGCCAAGAATGATGTTGAGGTATCCTCGTTTCTGAGGGAGTTCTGTCTATGACGTCATTGAAAAGCCTCAAGTTCGATGTTCATGTTTTCTCGTTGCTTTGGGAGCATAAAATGACGTCATAATCAAGAATCAGATTCGACGTTTCTCGTTGCTGAGGGAGTTCTTTTGTTGCTACAAATGCTTTGCTGTGAAGTCATGATGTTGAGGTATCCTCGTTTCTGAGGTAGTTCTTCTATGACGTCATTGACAAGCCTCAAGCTCGATGTTCAGGTTTGCTCGTTGCTTTGTGAGCATAAAATGACGTCACTGGTGGCATAACGAGCCTTCACGTCCCTGGAAAAGTCCAAAATCTGCGACAATTTCCTCTTTTTCTATGAATGTCATCTTTTAAAGGCGTTAATGACTAAGCTTTGTTTCACCAACCGCTCTTCCGTGTATAATTGCACGTTCTGACCAAATAATTAACAAAAATGGACGCTTTTAATATCGAAGGACATTGCGTACACGTTATATAGCACCCATAAACGCTAAAGACGTCCAGTCCGTCCCTAAAAGCGTCAGAATGCTCAAAATCGTCGTTTTAGCCGCTTTGATGGCTTGCGCATGGGTAAAGTTTGGGGCGCCCCTCCGAAATTTGGGCAGAAAACGAAGGGGCCCTTTCAGAAAAGGTAAAATAACATTTTTTCCAGGGTTTGTCAGAATTGCCGGCAGAAATGAAGGAAATGGCGAAGGCATTGCAAGATGAATGCTTGGAAACGACTGGAGCTGATCCTGGTAAATTGGAAATGTTGAAATATAATGAAATAAATGAATTTTTTAGCTGCCCTGAAGGCTTGCGAGACGGGAACATTCGCAGATGATCCTAAATTAAAGGTTGTTCATTTCACAAAAACAAACTAATGTGGGTTGCGCGGTTACCTTCCTAAAAACATAACCTTCTCGTAACCATGGAGGACCGATGACGTCATTCTTGATCTCTTTAGGAAATGCGCAACCTAAATCAGTTTGTTTTAGCCCCAAATACAAATTATAATTATCATCTTATTTCAGTGCTATTTTAAATGCATATTTCAACAAATTGGAGCAGTAAGAAAAACTTGAGATGTTTTTAAAACATTTAAACGAATTTTTTAAAGATATCTGACGATGGCAAACTGGACGCTGATGCTTTTCTGTCGATTCTACCGCCGGAATTGAGCGCCCTGGAAAAATCGATTATCGCCTGCAAAGAGACAGGTAAGGGTTTAATGATTGCAGAAGACAATGACGTCACTGGAGTTCGTGTAGCTCGTGAGCAACTCTCGGAGGTTTCTATACGAACACCAATGACGTCATCACTGTTGAATACGTCATGGTTAATCTATGTTTTTCAGAGGGGAGTGATGGATGCGATTTAGCAATGAAATTCAACCAGTGCATATACAGCAAAGATCCAGCGGTAAATAAAATATATTTACTGTAAGTATATAAAATTATGTTTTTTAGAGCTTTTTGGTGATTTAGTACATAAGGAGAGTCGAAAAAACGCACGGAATCATTTTAAATAAAATTTTTAACAATTTATTGTTTCTTTAACCTTCAAAGCCCTGTTTTGGTTGAGGTCTAGGGAACTCCAATGACGTCATTGGAGTGGGAGAACTCAGCAAAGAAACCGTTGTGGAGGTTTATTTTATTTGTACAATGTAGTTTTGGGTATTTACAATTGAATATGTTAGTATTTAAAAGTCGGGCAAAATTGGCGGGCAGGTGCAGACTAAATGCTTGTCCCCGTAAATGTCGTCTATCCTACCGACGGTCGGCCATATTTTGGTCTCTCCTTTGACGAAAGACTGAAAAAAGACAAAAAGTGTTAATAAGGACTGATGACGTCAGTGGTGTGTGCGTAGCGCTTGAACTCCTGGAGGAGAGATCGCCACGCTAATGACGTCATTGGAGTTGTTAGCGCTTGAATTCCTGGAGGAGAGATCGCTACTCTAATGACGTCATTGTAGTCATGAACTCCTGGAGGAGAGATTGCCACTCTAATGACGTCATTGGAGCCATGAACTCCTGGAGGAGAGATTGCCACTCTAATGACGTCATTGGAGCCATGAACTCCTGGAGGAGAGATCGCCATGCAAATGACGTCATTGGAGCCATGAACTCCTGGAGGAGAGATCGCCATGCAAATGACGTCATTGGAGCTCCTAGCGCTTGAACTCCTGGAGGAGAGATTGCCACTCTAATGACGTCATTGGAGCCAAGAACTCCTGGAGGAGAGATCGCCATGCAAATGACGTCATTGGAGTTTCCTTAGCGCTTGAACTCCTGGAGGAGAGATCGCCACGCCAATGACGTCATTGCAGAGCCACGAACGGAAGAGAGATCGCCACGCCAATGACGTCATTGGAGAGTCATAAACGGAGGAGAGATCTCCACGCCAATGACGTCATCATCCAAGGTCGTTGTTCACTTACGGCAGGAAAAGCGGCTTGTCTTCTGGTATAAGGGCGGTCCCAATTGTCGGAAAGAACTTGTTCCTGAGTATGCGGCGAGCATTTCAACGGGTTCACCCTTCGGTCCATCGTTCCATTTTCGATCTCTGAGATTTCATCACGAATGCCTAAAAGAAGAATCAAGAAGAGCAGATTGAGGTTTTCGCTTACAGATAAGTGCTTCGCAGAATCTATCGAGTTCGTCTTTGCTTTCGGATTCGGTGGGTTCTATCATGAGAGTACCTGCGACAGGCCATGACATGGTCGGCGCGTGGAAACCGTAATCCATGAGCCTTTTCGCTACGTCACCGGCTTCGATTCCCGCGGTGGCTTTGAATGGACGGATGTCGAGGATGAACTCGTGCGCTACGAAGCCATTCTTGCCTCGGAAAAGCGTCGCGTAAAACGGTTCCAGCTTCTTCGACATGTAATTCGCATTCAAAATGGCCACCTGGGTAGCCTTCCTCAACCCCCTACCTCCCATCATCTTAATATACGCCCAGGAAATCGGAAGAATCGCCGTCGAACCAAACGGTCCAGCGCTCACAGCCCCGAAACTCTGGTCGTTCTCCGTACCCGTCGGGACAACCGGATGATTCGGCAAAAACGGCGCCAGATGCTCTTTCCTACAACAAATCTCAGCGAACCATATTACAAGCAAACTTACACTCCTATAGGGCCCATCCCGGGTCCTCCACCTCCATGAGGTATACAAAAAGTCTTATGAAGATTCAAATGTGATACATCAGAACCATATAGGCCAGGCGCACAAAGGCCAACTTGAGCATTCATGTTCGCCCCGTCCAAATACACTTGCCCACCATGCTTATGCACTAAGTCGCATATATCCGCAATGGTCTCTTCGAAAACGCCAAAGGTCGACGGATACGTGATCATGAGGCACGATAGCCTATCCGCATATTGCTCTACCTACACCAAAGCGTTACGTCACAAACATCATCTGGACCTACCTGATCTTTAAGCAAAGCCATGTCTATAGTAGCGTCCGAATTGACCTTGACGGGCACCACTTCCATTCCGCACATTTGCGCTGAGGCTGGGTTCGTCCCGTGAGCAGAAACTGGTATCAAGCAGACGTTTCTGTGCGATTCTGATCGCGAAGCGTGGTAACTCTGTATAACTCGTAATCCTGCATATTCTCCTTGGGCACCACTAAACAAATCATGGACAGCTCAATATTTGGTATTACCTGTTAGGTTGGAATGATATTCTATCGTATCCGGTTATTTGGCATAGGTCGCTATGTAGTTCTTCGAGTAGCGTTTGATATCCTTGTGCTTGTCTTAATGGCACGAATGGGTGGAGAGCGTTGAACTCAGGCATAGAACACGGAAGCATTTCGGTTGTCGAATTCAATTTCATCGTGCACGACCCGAGAGGTATCATCGAATGGACCAAAGAGACGTCTTTGTTCTCCAAAGATTTCATGTATCGGACCATTTTCGTCTCGGAATGATGGCTGTTGAAGACCGGATGTGTCAGATAGGTCGATGTCCTTTTCAGTTTGCTGTTTTCGATGTCGAATTCGGACATCGATGCTTTTTCGAGCTGAAAAGAAGGAATGAACGATTTGATCGTATTACCACCAACCGACCTGCTCCAATGGGATTTCGCATCCGAAAATCCACAAAAGATCTTTCAAATCCTTTTCTCGGACCGATTCGTCCAATGATACGCCTATCTGGGAACAAAAAGGTTATCAAATGTAGCGTCTTTGTTCGCTCTGCAAAACATACAACCGTTCTGCAACACCGGGAAGTCTTGATGGTTTAGTGGAACCTGCCCTGTGGACTGGGGTGGTGGGTGCTACGGGGAAGCTTGTGGGGGTAGTGTAGGGTGATGTCTGAGGTAGTGGGAATGGTATATTTGGTGTTCGGAATACCGGGGGTGCAAAATAGAAGTGTTCGGATTAGCGGGGATACGATATAGATGCGTTCGGATTAGCGGGGGTACTAAATAGGCGCGTTCGGATTAGCGTGGGTACGAAATAGACGTGTTCGGATTAGCGTTGGTACGAAATAGACGCGTACGGATTAGCAGGGGAACGAAATAAACGCGATCGGATTAGCGGGAGCTCTAAATAGGCGCGATCGGATTAGCGGGAGCTCTAAATAGGCGCGTTCGGATTAGCGGGAGCTCTAAATAGGCGCGTTCGGATTAGCGGGGGTACGAAAAAGACGTGTTCGGATTAGCGGGGGTACGAAATAGACGCGTTCGGATTAGCGGGGGCACGAAATAGACGAGTTCGGAATAGCGGGGGGTACGAAATAAACGCGTTCGGATTAGCGGGGATACGAAATAGACGCGTTCGGATTACCGGGGGTACGAAATAGACGTGTTCAGGTGTCATCCAATCAGCTCCAAGAACGCATTCCACCAACCAATGAGTGCTGCCGCAACCAAGTGGAGCACCAACATCCACGGCAGCACCCTCAGAGGAACCACAGCATCCAATGAACTTACATCACCGTCGTCGAAGAATCTCAAATTGATCATCTTCTCTTCGCATCTTTCCTTAATGACATCCAAAGGTATTTGGGGCGAAATTTTCAATGTATCGAAGAACAGCTTATTGTGCACGATATTTCCGCTTTTCCTCAACCCAGCATTCATAATAAGGGCGTTCCTATGGACCCGTGTGGCGATCTCCTTGAGCCCTTTGGGGCCATGGTAGATAGCATACATGGCGGACATGTTTGCCAAAAGCGCCTGAGCAGTGCAGATGTTGCTGGTCGCTTTGTCACGTCGTATGTGCTGCTCGCGCGTCTGAAGGGCCAGCCTGAACGCAGTCTGCCCATCCGCGTCCCTACGAAAACGTCAAAATGCGACCTTCTAAAATGGACTTACCGCGTGACTCCTATCATCCTTCCAGGCATCAGTCGTACCAATGACTCTTTACAAGCAAAATACGCAGCGTGCGGTCCTCCATAGCCCATAGGCAGACCAAAACGTTGGGTCGACCCGCATGCAATATCCGCACCCATCTCTGCTGGCGTCATTTGTAACAGAAGGCACAAAAGATCCGCGCTCACGACAACCAAAGACTAAAATGCAATAAAAGACATCTTCCATATCCCATACCAACCCCATTTTCATGCGCTTTCGTTATAATTTCCGTATGGTCCTCAACTGATCCTTCAGTATCCGGATACTGGATCAAAATCCCCGAAAGATCTTTGTTCTCCATGTCCATTTTGCGCAAATCTCCAATCTTCACTTTAAGCCCAAGCGACTCGCATCGGGTCACCACCACTGATAACGTCTGCGGATGGGTCTTCTCCGAGATATAGAGAACTTTACGTTTATTGTGCCTAAAAAGTGATTATAGACTGAGCAGGTTGTTTAAGAAGCACCTGTGGCATAGACTGAGGCCTTCGGCTGCTGCGGTTCCTTCATCGAGAAGCGACGCGTTTGCCACATGGAGGCCTGTCAGGTCTGTTATCATTGTTTGGAAGTTAAGAAGACTTTCGAGCCTCCCTTGAGCGATTTCGGGCTGATATGGCGTATACTGGGTAGTCCTAAAAACGTCTTTGAGCACCATAGTTGCACCATCTATCCTTACCATCCTGGATTTTCGAAAATGTTCCGCATTATAGTATGCGGTACGCATGTGTTGTAATAACCCATTCCGATATATGAGCGATAAACTTGATTTTGAGAAGCGATCTCACGGATTCGACATAATAATGAATGTTCGCCGACAGGTTCGCTCAAGTCGAGAGGGTTTTTCAGTCGTATTTTCTCAGGAACGGCTTTATCGCTTAACTCATCTAAAGACTGGAAAAATTGAGTGCTAATGACGTCATGGTTTGCTACTGGATAGTGACGTCATCAACAGCAACCTCGAACCTGAAGTCACAGGTTTGCTAGTTTCTAAGTCTGATGACGTCACTGATGGGGGATGGACTGGCAAACGACATGCGATGATGCTTACTCCAATGACGTCACTCTATGCTTCTCCAATGACGTCATACTCAACTTACCTTTGCATTGACTAGATCCAGCATCGCCCTTTGCTGTTCGTCATTGGGGCCGATATGACGTCGATAGAAGTCGTTCGAGTTGCCAGTCGCGAGTCTTCCATAGTTTCTCGCCCTCAGCAAAACCTGACCGAAAGTCGTCCGCAGCATTTTGGCCCGAAAGGAACGAATTCCGTAATGAGGTCGTATTCGGACGTAAAACGACCGAGAGAAAGGTCAGGAAGATAATAGATTATCTAAGGATAACCCCGCTATTTACCCCCCATTGATTTCTTATGATGTAATTACGCTATATGCTCTTCAAAAGCAGACTTGTGGCTTGACTATGACGTCATTGAAGCCAGAAATAGCAAAAGAACTTCCCTCAGCAACGAGCACACCCAAACTTTGAGCCTCTGAGGACTAGCAATGACGTCATTGAATCTATAACTCCCTCAGCAACAAGCATACCTAAACATCGAACTCATATGACGTCATTGAAGCGACAAAAACTCCCTCAGCAACGAGGATAAGTATTTTTTCCCCTTTAATTTCTTATAATATTTCTGACCTTGGCCACAACCAGTTCTTGAGGCAGAGGAATATGAATATAATGGGAAAATTATGCAAATCGAAGTCAATGACTGATGAACCACAAAAGACACACCTGTTTATGCATTTAGAAGGATTCTTCGCCAAAATATCGTACTTTAAGAAATCAAATAGGCTTCAAAATGCTTCCTGTGACGTCATTGAAGTTGTCTACAGCGACAAAACTTTTCTTAGCAACGAGCATACCTGAACATCGAATTGAGCTTATTGAGGATTCCCTATGACGTCATTGAAGTCATATAGCAACTACCTCAGCAACGAGCATACCTGAACACAGAACATCGAACTTGAGCCGCTGATGCTTCGCAATGACGTCATTGAAGTTATCTAAAGCAATCTTACCTCAGCAACGAGCATACCTAAACATCAAACTAGAGCCTCTGTGGCTTGCAATGACGTCATTAGTTATCTAAAGCGAGGACAAAACTTCCCTCAGCAACGAGCACACCTGAACATCAAACTTGCTATGACGTCATAGACAACTTTTGCATAATTTTGTATTTTAGTTGGCAAATTAATGATTCTTCTATGATTTCCAAGGCGGAAGTACATGAAAACCGACGTCAACGAGCAAAAAACTGCAATTTCTCATTATTGAGGTGTTGATTGTCGTATGTAAATTGAAGATGTTTACAATCTGTGCGTCTAATAGGTCTGGGACCTCAAAAAACCTGTTTTCCCCTTGGCGACGTCCATTAAATCGCTTATGAATGTATAAAAAGGCGAAGAGTCCTTTTCGAGTCTTCAGTTTGTTCCAAGATGAAGGTCGTTTTAGTTCTTGCACTTTTGGTCGCCGCCGCGGTCGCTTATACGACCAAATACGACAACGTCGACGTCGACGAAATCTTGCAAAACGACAGACTCTACAAGAAATATTTCGACTGCTTGGTCAACAAAGGGAAATGCACCCCAGACGGAAAAGAACTCAAAGGTAATACATAGAGCTAGATGTCAACTCTAATGACGTCATCGAACTATCAAAGCAATGAGAGAACCTTTGGGTTATTGCTTTTCATGACGTCTTTGGTGTTGTCGTCAAATACAGCATTCACACCCTCCAATATAGCAATGACGTCATTGATGTTGCCCATAGCGATGGAAGCAAACCTTCGCTTTTTATGACGTCTTTGTTCAAAGACAGCATTCACACCCTCCAATATCAGCAATGACGTCAATGGTGTTGCCCATAGCGATGGAACTGCCAAAGCAATGAGCTAACCTTCGGGTTATTGCTTTTAATGACGTCATTGGAGTTATCCATAGCGATGGAAGCGAACCTTCGCTTTTTATGACGTCTTTGTTCAAAGACAGCATTCACACCCTCCAATGCAATGACGTCATTGGTGTTGCCCATAGCGATGGAACTGCCAAAGCAATGAGCTAACCTTCGGGTTATTGCTTTTAATGACGTCATTGGAGTTATCTATAGCGATGGAAGCGAACCTTCGCTTTTTATGACGTCTTTGTTCAAAGACAGCATTCACACCCTCCAATATCAGCAATGACGTCATTGGTGTTGCCCATAGCGATGGAACTGCCAAAGCAATGAGCTAACCTTCGGGTTATCGCTTCTCAATGACGTCATTCACACCCTCGATGATCATCAATGAAGCCATTGGTGTCCTCCATTCATCTTTAAGCAACTCATGGACCGTTTATTACCTCCTATGACGTCATTCTTAAATTTTTCGTCATTTTTCAGACGTTCTCCCTGACGCTTTGAAAACCGCCTGCTCGAAATGTACCGAAAAGCAAAAAGCCGGAAGCCAGAAAGTTCTCAACTACATCATCAAGAACAAACCCGCCCACTACGACCAGCTCGAGAAAATTTACGACGCCGACGGAATCTACAGGAAGAAATACGATAGCGAAGCTAAAAAACTTGGTGTCCAACTTCCCAAAAAAAATTAAATACAAAAACAAAAAAAAATCCTAAAATAGCTTAATAAATAGTATGAAAGTCTTTTCTTTTTTTGTGTAAATCTCCAAGAAATAAGCAAACCTTTCTTGTGGATGCACCAATGACGTCATTCTATTCAGCCCAATACGTCATAGGGTGTCTATAGCGTCCACAGCAGTGTTGATGTTAGGGGAGGTGGTGGAAGATTGGGGGAAGTGATGGGAGGGTGGGGGGGTGTTGGTGGAAAAATATGTGGATTTTCTCATTTTGGGAAAATTCGAGCTAAACTCCATTTTTAAACAGAATGAAGTAAAATCGAGGGAAATTTCCCCCAGCGGAGAGGACATTTTTCTTTTGGAAGAGAAAAAGGGGAAATTTAAACAAAAAAAGGTAAATTTTTCGCTTCGACGAGAATTTGCAAAGTGATATTACCTAAATTTCCCTTATTTGGTTGAATTTTCTCTTTTTCCTTAAGAAAATGGGAAATTTAAACAAAAAAGGGAAATTTTTCGTTATGGCTTACGACGAGAATTAGCAAAGTCGTGATATTACAAAAATTTCCCTTTTAGTTTTAATTTTCCCTTTTTCCTACAGAAACTGGGAAATATAAACAAAAAAAGGAAATTTTTCGTTATGACGTGCGACTAGATTTACAAATTCGGATATTATAAAAAAAATTTCCCTTTTTCGAATGAATTTTCACTTTTTCCTACAGAAAATGGTAAATTTAAACAAAATAAAAAAGGAAATGTTTCGTTATGGCGTACAAGAATTTGCAAATTCATGATGTAACAAAAATTTCCCTTTTTTCTAACAAAAAATTCCATCCGCAATGGGAAATTTCCCTCCGTATTACATAATTTTATTCAAATTTCCCATTTTTTCCCTCAAGGGGCTCATTTTTGGCAACAAAGGGAAATTTTCCTCTAAACTCAATGGATGATCGTGAGGAAAAAATAAATAAAAAACGGAAAAAATAAAGAATTCTTCGTTATATTCTCATTATTATGGTTGAAAACATTTTATTTTTTCGTTCCTCCGCAGCAAGCGCCTTTCGTGCAGTTGCAGTCTTTCCCGCATTGGCAGTTCGACCCACAATTGCAACCTAAAAAAAATATATATATATATATATATATATATATATATATATATATATAATATATATATATATATATTATATATATATATATATAAACATGAAAGGAACATCCTATATTTTTGTGATCCCCAGAGCTTCCTGATCACGAATATATAAGCCTCTAGCCTGGGAGCCTCCGTGACGACCACCTCAATAGCCTACTTTCCTACGGAAATCCGCTAAAAAAAAAAAAAAAGTTAAATAATAATAATAATTAAATTTTTTTTTCATTGTTTAAAAATTTTTTTTGAATAAGAATGCTGAGTGGAAAAAAATTTTGCTGACTGGTTGCCTAGTTACGAACAAAGGATTTCGGGTCAACGATTTATGACGTTTTTAGGTCGAAATGATTTTTTCCTTTCTACATGGATCGAAGACGTAAAAGAAAAATTAATAAAGTACAAAATGAATAAAAATTTTAATGAATTTAAATGAAAAAACATTTAGCCTTCCAAAAACGTCAAAAAAAGAGCAAACTTTCTTCAAGATTTTGTCACTAATCCCCCAAAATGGTGGAAAATTTTGATCTAATAAGATTTTTTGTAGGACCAAACGTATCAGAGATACGAGGCGACAAAAAAAAATTTCCATTTTTTGGAAAAGCCCTGATATCCTAATGCCTTACCCTAAGGTGCAAACTCGTTGAAATCGGTGGTTTTACCAAAATCTCAAATTTTTCCGGTTTTTTGCCAATATCTCGAAAACCGTAGGTCGTAAGCGAAAACACATTAAGTACAAAATTAAAGATTTTTAAATTTCCTACAATTTCGATCTAATATCGATTGGATAGGCTAGCACTCGAAAAACGACATTTAGGGGCCTTCATGAGCACCTGTACGTCGGGCCAAAAGTTACTGATGCCAATCGATTCCGCTCAAAATAAGGGGGTTTACTTGTACTTTTTTCGTCAGGTCAAAGTCTGGCGAGATAATCGGACAAAAGCCATTCCAAATGCACTTCGATTTCATGTCTTTTGGTAGAAACTTAATTCAGCGTAGGGAAGTCGTTCCTATAGCTTTAATGTTAACTTTTTGTTTAAGTCGAATTATAACAAGTCCGCAAATGTTAATACAGCACATTTTTGACTTTATCGAAAACCGTTTTCAGATTTTAAGTACTAAAAAAACACACTTTAAAAAAGATTTTTAGGTTTCATGAGTAGACGGATTATAGGGGTTCAAAGTTAGGACAATTTTAAAACGTCATAAAAAATTTTCTATTATAGTTTGGAATTCTGGCTTTTGAAAATGTAGGTTTAAATAGGGCTAAAATTCGCCACTAGCCCGGTTTTTCGATGTCATAAATATTAGGCGGTTTTACAGCACACTTTTCGAAAAACGACAAAAAATTTTAACTCAACCCCAATTTTTACACCAGTTAAGAGCACCAATCATATGCCTTTTACAGTTTAAAGAGGAATCATTACGAAGAAATTGGCGTATCTTGGTGTCTCAAATTTAATGCGTCGGGAGTTACAGATTTTTGAAACAACAAAATCCAGTTCTGATCCCACGTGTGCGATCCTCGACAGAAATTTTCAAATAGGATACTGGGGCGGAGATCGCGAAAATGATCACCACCGGTCCTATTGAAAATTTTTTTCGAGGATCGCTGCTACAACTAAAATAAGCTTCCCTGCAATTTCACCCGGTGACATCAGTAAGTTTGTCTGGTAGTACGCTTTTCTCGGTCAGTAAATTATGACATTAACAAAATTCAATTTGGTCCTTAATCCCCCCTTCCACAAAAAAGCAATTCTTTGATACACCTAACCACATCGCATCCTAAAGATCAAATCGTGCCTAATCCCCCCAAAAACATCAAAAAAGCAAACTTCCTTTAACCCCCCCAATTATAATTTTTAAAAATCCTAATTTTGGTGCCTAATCAAAGGCCATTTTCGATACCACTAAGCCACACACATCCTAAAAAATCAAATTGTCGTGCCTTATCCCCCCAAAAACATCAAAAAAGCAAACTTCATTTACAATTATAATTCTTTTAAATCCTAATTTTGGTGCCTAATCAAAGCCATTGTTGATACACGTATCCCCCAATTTTATATGGGTAAACATATAAAATCCAATTTCTGTCGCTAATCCACCCAAATAGACATTTTTTGACCCTAATCCCCCCTCTCCCCCAAAAAAGGAAAATTTCCCAATCCTCCAATCCCATAATGCCGCATGAATTCATGAAAAAACCCATTTTTTGTCACCAAAAAAGTAAGAAAAAACCAACTTTCTTCTTCACCAACGAATGCACGAATAAAAAATGCAATTTCTTACGCTAATCCCCTAAAAACATTTAAAAAAAAAAAAGCCAAACTTCAAAGATAAAAAATCATATTTTTGTCCCTAATTACACCCCCCAACCGGCAATTTTTCGATACACTACCCCCCAAATTCGACATAAAAATCTGCTAAAATGCATATTCTGCCCCTAATCCCTCAAAAACGTAAAAAAAGCCAACTTTCTCCTCCCCCCAAGCAATACCTCATTAAAAATGCAATTTCTTTTTTAATCAAAAGGCAATTCCCCCCCAAATTTTTACATTAAAAAAATGCAATTTCTGACGCTAAGCCCCCGAAAACGACAATTTCTTGACTCCCACCCCCAAATTTCCACATAAAAAGTGCAATTTCTGCCCCTAATCCCCCAAAAACGTAAATAAAAAAGCCAACTTCCTCCTCCCCCCCCAAGCAATACCGCATAAAAAATGCAATTTCTTTCTCTAACCCCCCCGCAAACGGCAATCAATTCCACATTAAAAAAATGCAATTTCTGACGCTAATCCCCCAAAAACGACAATTTCTGAACCCCCACCCCTAATTTCACATAAAAAGTGCAATTTCTGCCCCTAATCCCCCAAAACGACAATTCTGACACCCTAATTTCAATAAAAGTGCAATTTCTGACGCTAATCCCCCAAAACGACATTTCTTGACCCACACCGCCCCTAATTTCCAGTGCAATTTCTGACGCTAATCCCCAACGACAATTCTTGACCCCACCCCTAATTTCCGACATAAAAAGTGCAATTTCTGACGCTAATCCCCCAAAACGACAATTTCTTGACCCCACCCCTAATTTCCACATAAAAGTGCATTTCTGACGCTATCCCCAAAAACGACAATTTTCTTGACCCCACCCCCTAATTTCCACATAAAAGTGCAATTTCTGCGCTATATCAAAAACGACAATTTCTTGACCCCACCGCCCTATTTCTCCACATAAAAAGTGCATTTCTGACGCTAATACCCAAAAACGTCAATTTCTTGACCCCACCCCTAATTCACATAAAAGTGCAATTTCTGCCCTAATCAAAAACGACAATTTCTTGACCCCACCCCTAATTTCCACATAAAAAGTGCAATTTCTGACGCTAATCCAAAACGACAATTTCTTGACCCCCACCCCAATTCCACATAAAAGTGCAATTTCTGACGCTAATCCCCAAAAACGACAATTTCTTGACCCCCCACCCATAATTTCCACATAAAAAGTGCAATTTCTGACGCTAATCCCCAAAAACGACAATCCTTCTTGACCTCCCATCTAATTCCACATAAAAAGTGCATTTCTGCCCTAATCCCCAAAACGACAATTTCTTGACCCCCACCCCTAATTTCCACATAAAAAGTGCATTTCTGACGCTAATTCCCCAAAAACGACAATTTCTTGACCCCCACCCCCTAATTCCACATAAAAAGTGCAATTTCTGACGCTAATCCCCCAAAACGACATTTCTTGACCCCACCCCTAATTTCACATAAAAAGTGCAATTTCTGACGCTAATCCCCAAAAACGACAATTTCTTGACCCCCACCCCCTAATTTCCACATAAAAAGTGCAATTCTGCCCCTAATCCCCAAAAAACGACAATTTCCTTGACCCACCCTAATTCACATAAAAGTGCATTTCTGACGCTAATCCCCAAAACGACAATTCTTGACCCCCACCCACCTATTCACATAAAAAGTGCAATTTCTGACGCTAATCCCCCAAAAACGACAATTTCTTGACCCCCACCCCCTAATTTCCACATAAAAAGTGCAATTTCTGACGCTAATCCCCCAAAAACGACAATTTCTTGACCCCCACCCCCTAATTTCCACATAAAAAGTGCAATTTCTGACGCTAATCCCCCAAAAACGACAATTTCTGACCCCCACTAATTTCCATAAAAGTGCATTTCTGCCCTAATCCCCCAAACGACAATTTCTTGACCCCACCCCTAATTCCCATAAAAAGTGCAATTTCTGACGCTAATCCCCCAAAACCGACAATTTCTTGACTAATTTCCACATAGTGCAATTTCTGACGCTAATCCCCCAAAACGACAATTTCTTGACCCCACCCCCTAATTCCACATAAAAAGTGCAATTTCTGACGCAATCCCCAAAAACGACATTTCTTGACCCCCACCCCCTAATTCCACTAAAAAGTGCAATTTCTGACGCTAATCAAACGACAATTTCTTGACCCCCACCCTAATTTCCACATAAAAAGTGCAATTTCTGACGCTAATCCCCCAAAAACGACAATTTCTTGACCCCCACCCCCTAATTTCCACATAAAAAGTGCAATTTCTGCCCCTAATCCCCCAAAAACGTAAAAAAAAGCCAACTTTCAACTCCCCCCCCCCAGGCAATACCCCATAAAAAATTCAATTTCTTTATCTAATCCCCCAAAAACGACAATTTTTGCCCTCCCCCCCCAAATTTCCACATAAAAAATGCAATTTCTGCCCCTAATCCCCTAAAAACGACAAATAGCCAACTTTCTCCTTCCCCCAAGCAATACCGAATAAAAAATCAATGTCTTTCTCTAATCCCCCAAAAACGACAATTTTTTGATCCCCCCCAAATTTCCACATAAAAAATGCAATTTCTGTCCCTAATCCCCCAAAAAAGCCAAACTTCAAAGATAAAAAAAATAGTATTTTTCTCCCTAATTACCCCCAAAAAGGCAATTCTTTTCCCCCACCCCCCAAAAAACACATAAAAAATACAATTTTCTGCCTCCAATCCTCCAAAAATTCAATTTTCTTTACCTGATCCTGATCCGCAGCAAGGGTCTGGCATTTTGAAAGTTTTTAGACGTAGAAAGCGATCGGAAGAACCTTGAGGATTAATTGTTCTCCAGCTAGTAAACGATGAATTGCTCCGTTGGGGGGTGGGGGGGAGGTACTGGAGGGGGGGGGGCGATGACCCGAAAGGAAAAATCTTTATCCCGAGCGGGAAAATTCAAACACGTCACAAACTCCTTCACTGACCATTAAATGGCGTTTTAAATTTTCCAGTATGTTAATTTTTATAAATTGATTATTATTTTCGCATAAACGAGATTGTGACATTAATGGGTGTGCCTGGATGGTATTTTTCCGACGTCATAAGTCCGCCATTTTTTTTTCCATCCATCAATTTAGAGTGGAAAAAGCAGAAGACCGGTTTTTTCCGCGTCATTTTCGGAATAAAGTCGTTTTTTTATTGAGATTCAAGTTCAAGAGTCTTTGTCGAAATAAAAAAAAGGAACGAAGGCCTTCACCATGGAGATAAAAATTGAAGATTCAAAGAATCTTTATTTATTTTGAACAATTTTCAATGTTAAGCCCAGGGTCGAGGAAGAAATTCAGAAAATTTAAACATTTTACGTATGAGGAGCCCGTTGCCTCACTCCCCTGGTGTAGTAGGCATAGAAATCGATCGATAGAGTGTGACATTATAGATGTATCCTCATGGGTGTCGTCCGTGTGTCATCCGTCATTATAGATGGTTTTATAACTTAGGTATCCATCATAATATATGTGGTATCCGTCAGAAAAGTGTTGTCAGTCATTATAGCCGTTTTATCCGTCATTATAGATGGGGTTTTAATCACTTAAACATCATTATAGAAATTCTATCCGTCATTATAGACGGTTTTTTTATATCACTTATCCGTCATTATAGACGGGTTTCTATATCGCTTATCCGTCATTATAGACGGGTTTCTATATCGCTTATCCGTCATTATAGACGGGTTTTTTATATCCCTTATCCGTCATTATAGACGGATTTCTATATCGCTTATCCGTCATTATAGACGGGTTTCTATATCGCTTATCCGTCATTATACACGGTTTTAATATCGCTTATCCGTCATTATAGACGGTTTTTTTATCGCTTATCCGTCATTATAGACGGTTTTTATATCGCTTATCCGTCATTATAGACGGTTTTTATATCGCTTATCCGTCATTATAGACGGGTTTTATATCGCTTATCCGTCATTATAGACGGGTTTTTTCGCTTATCCGTCATTATAGACGGGTTTTTCCGCTTATCCGTCATTATAGACGGTTTTTATATCGCTTATCCGTCATTATAGACGGTTTCTATATCGCTTATCCGTCATTATAGACGGTTTTTATATCGCTTATCCGTCATTATAGACGGTTTTTATATCGCTTATCCGTCATTATAGACGGTTTTTATATCGCTTATCCGTCATTATAGACGGTTTTTATATAGCTTATCCGTCATTATAGACGGTTTTTAAAGCTCTCATCCGTCATTATAGACGGGTTTTTAAATCTCTCATCCGTCATTATAGACGGTTTTTAAGCTCTTATCCGTCATTATAGAAGTGATATGCCATTATTGGTGTACTATCCGTCATTATAGACGTGTTTATCACTTAACCATCATTATAGACGTTCCATCCATCATTATAGACTTTTATCACTTATCCTTCATTATAGCCGTTTTATTCGTCATTATAAACGAGTTATCCGTCGATATAGACTTTTTATCCGTCACTATAGATGTAGTGTCCGTCATTATAGACCTTACATCTGTCATTATAGACGTGCTACCCATTGCCTCATTCCCCTGGGGAAGGGAACGCATCCAAAAATTGAAATCTGAATCCTATGAATGAAATATGCGGAGATTCATGATTATTTTATGCAAGAAAGTGATAAATGAGAGGATTTGTCGTCTGAGGACGTCCACGGTCGAAGGCACCGGGCCAAGGATTTCAACTCGCGACAATAACCAAAACTTCCGCATCCGATTTCTCTATCTTTTTCCCCTTTTTAATAATAAAAGTGAATAAAAAAAGAAAGACAATTTTAGGTGCAGCAAAGTACCGGTTTACCGCACCAAGATGCAGCAACGATCACGTTACCACACATTAGTGCAGGAGTGGCCACTTTACCGCACATTGGTGCAGCAATGGCCACTTTACCGCACATTGGTGCAGGAATGGCCACTTTACCGCACATTGGTGTAGGAATGCCACTTTACCGCACATTGGTGCAGCAATGGCCACTTTACCGCACATTGGTGTAGGAATGCCACTTTACCGCACATTGGTGCAGCAATGGCCACTTTACAGCACATTGGTGCAGCAATGGCCACTTTACCGCACATTGGTGCAGCAATGGCCACTTTACCGCACATTGGTGCAGGAATGGCCACTTTACCGCACATTGGTGCAGGAATGGCCACTTTACCGCACATTGGTGCAGGAATGGCCACTTTACCGCACATTGGTGCAACAATGGCAACTTCACCGCACATTGGTGCAACAATGGTCACTTTACCGCACATTGATTCAGCAATGACCACGTTACCGCACATTGGTGCAGCAATGGCCACTTTACCGCGTGCAACAATGGCCACTTTACCACACATTGGTGCAGCAATGGCCACTTTACCGCCACATTGGTCGCAGCAAATACCACTTTAACCGCACATTGGTGCAGCAATGGCCGACTCTACCGCACATTGGTGCAGCAATGGCCACTTTACCGCACATTGGTGCAGGAATGACCACTTTACCACCATTGGTGCAGCAATGGCCACTTTACCGCACATTGGTGCAGGAATGGCCACTTTACCGCACATTGGTGCAGGAATGGCCACTTTACCGCACATTGGTGCAGGAATGGCCACTTTACCACCATTGGTGCAGCAATGGCCACTTTACCGCACATTGGTGCAGCAATGGCCACTTTACCGCACATTGGTGCAGGAATGGCCACTTTACCGCACATTGGTGCAGGAATGGCCACTTTACCGCACATTGGTGCAAAAATGGCCACTTTACCGCAGATTGGTGCAAAATGGTCACTTTACCGCACATTGATTCAGCAATGACCACGTTACCACACATTGGTGCAGCAATGGCCACTTTACCGCGTGCAACAATGGCCACTTTACCACACATTGGTGCAGCAATGGCCACTTTACCGCACATTGGTGCAGGAATGGCCACTTTACCGCACATTGGTGCAGGAATGGCCACTTTACCGCACATTGGTGCAGCAATGGCCACTTTACCGCACATTGGTGAGATGCCACTTTACCGCACATTGGTGCAGCAATGGCCACTTTACCGCACATTGGTGTAGGAATGCCACTTTACCGCACATTGGTGCAGCAATGGCCACTTTACCGCACATTGGTGCAGCAATGGCCACTTTACCGCGTCCAACAATGGCCACTTTACCACACATTGGTGCAACAATGGCCACTTCACCGCACATTGGTGCAACAATGGCCACTTTACCACACATTGGTGCAGCAATGGCCACTTTACCGCACATTGGTGCAGCAATGGCCACTTTACAGCATATTTGGAGCAGCAACGTCATTTTCGTGTAGCAATGGCCTTACCGCACCAAAAGATTTTTTTTATCCATAATTGATTAAAGTGTCCTGAAATGAGGACCAGAAGAGCCAAGGGCACTTTTCGACTTCCGAAAAATATCTTACGAAATCCATTGACGAATCTTCCAATTCTCTTGAGGAGACAATATTTTAAAAAAACATGGGAAAACCGTGTAAAAAAGACAAGATTATAGGTTTGAGATGTTTTGAAGAAAGAAAAAAGGATAAAAGAGTCCTTGAATACGTAAAAGGACCCCTCCACCTTCTCACCGGACAACCGACTATATAAACCCTCTTGTGCAATTTCTTGCCTACCACAGATACCCATCGATATTCACAATAATGAGAACCCTAATCCTCTTCTTGGCCTTCTTCGCCCTCGCCTACGCTGCCGAAAGGTACACCACCAGATACGACAGCATCGATTTAGACGAAATTCTCAGAAACGACAGACTCTACAAGAAATACTTCGACTGC
Source organism: Orius laevigatus (assembly GCA_018703685.1). Lineage (NCBI taxonomy): Eukaryota > Metazoa > Arthropoda > Insecta > Hemiptera > Anthocoridae > Orius > Orius laevigatus. Next base: position 97,848 of record JAGWEN010000285.1, read on the forward strand.
TTGACCAACAAAGGGAAATGCACACCGGACGGCAAAGAACTCAAAGGTAAGCTACACCTTTATATCAAATACCCCATCCGTGGTGCGGTAAACGACTCTTTACCACACTTAGGTACGATAAAGGACACTTTACTGTACCTAGGTACGATAAAGGACACTTTACTGTACCTAGGTACGATAAAGGACATTTTACTGTACCTAGGTACGATAAAGGACACTTTACTGTACCTAGGTACGATAAAGGGCACTTTACTGTACCTAGGTACGATAAAGGACACTTTACTGTACCTAGGTACGATAAAGGACATTTTACTGTACCTAGGTACGATAAAGGACACTTTACTGTACCTAGGTACGATAAAGGGCACTTTACTGTACCTAGGTACGATAAAGGGCACTTTACTGTACCTAGGTACGATAAAGGACACTTTACTGTACCTAGGTACGATAAAGGGCACTTTACTGTACCTAGGTACGATAAAGGGCACTTTACTGTACCTAGGTACGATAAAGGACACTTTACTGTACCTAGGTACGATAAAGGACACTTTACTGTACCTAGGTACGATAAAGGACACTTTACTGTACCTAGGTACGATAAAGGGCACTTTACTGTACCTAGGTACGATAAAGGGCACTTTACTGTACCTAGGTACGATAAAGGGCACTTTACTGTACCTAGGTACGATAAAGGGCACTTTACTGTACCTAGGTACGATAAAGGGCACTTTACTGTACCTAGGTACGATAAAGGACACTTTACTGTACCTAGGTACGATAAAGGGCACTTTACTGTACCTAGGTACGATAAAGGGACACTTTACTGTACCTAGGTACGATAAAGGACACTTTACTGTACCTAGGTACGATAAAGGACACTTTACTGTACCTAGGTACGATAAAGGGCACTTTACTGTACCTAGGTACGATAAAGGACACTTTACTGTACCTAGGTACGATAAAGGACACTTTACTGTACCTAGGTACGATAAAGGACACTTTACTGTACCTGGTACGATAAAGGACACTTTACTGTACTAGGTACGATAAAGGACACTTTACTGTACCTAGGTACGATAAAGGACACTTTACTGTACCTAGGTACGATAAAGGGCACTTTACTGTACCTAGGTACGATAAAGGGCACTTTACTGTACCTAGGTACGATAAAGGGCACTTTACTGTACCTAGGTACGATAAAGGACACTTTACTGTACCTAGGTACGATAAAGGACACTTTACTGTACCTAGGTACGATAAAGGGCACTTTACTGTACCTAGGTACGATAAAGGACACTTTACTGTACCTAGGTACGATAAAGGGCACTTTACTGTACCTAGGTACGATAAAGGACACTTTACTGTACCTAGGTACGATAAAGGGCACTTTACTGTACCTAGGTACGATAAAGGACACTTTACTGTACCTAGGTACGATAAAGGGCACTTTACTGTACCTAGGTACGATAAAGGACACTTTACTGTACCTAGGTACGATAAAGGGCACTTTACTGTACCTAGGTACGATAAAGGACACTTTACTGTACCTAGGTACGATAAAGGACACTTTACTGTACCTAGGTACGATAAAGGGCACTTTACTGTACCTAGGTACGATAAAGGACACTTTACTGTACCTAGGTACGATAAAGGACACTTTACTGTACCTAGGTACGATAAAGGGCACTTTACTGTACCTAGGTACGATAAAGGGCACTTTACTGTACCTAGGTACGATAAAGAACACTTTACTGTACCTAGGTACGATAAAGGACATTTTACTGTACCTAGGTACCATAAAGGACACTTTACTGTACCTAGGTACCATAAAGGTTCAGATTTTACAGATTTTTGAGTTTTAACATTTTCCGCCATTTTGTTTTCAGCCGTTTTACCGGACGCTTTGGCCACAGGATGCGGTAAATGCTCGAAAAAACAGCGCGAAGGTTCCGAAAAGGTTATCCGCTACCTCCTCAAGAACAAACCCGCCGACTACACCGCACTCGAGAAGCTCTACGACCCTAGCGGCAACTACAAAAAGAAATTCGCGAGCGAAGCCAAAAAAATCGGAATCCCCGTCTAAACCTGTGATAAAATGCCAAAATTGTATATAAATATTTAATTAAAAACAAATTTCATCCAATTTTATTTGCCTTCATGACGTCATTTTCGCCTCGACCAATCAGGGAAGTCAATAACAAAAAAAAAATCAGGTACAGCAAATATACTTTTTTTTCCATTATACACACATAAAAAAAATAATTCAATAAAAAATAAGACGAAAAGCACAAATTTTTTTTTCTAATACATAATATAGGTTATATACATGACTAGTTACATAAAATACTCTTTTTTATATAATTTCTATGATAAAAAATATTATATTCAGAATTTTGAGAAAAGAGGAACTACAAAACGAAGTCGGATGGCGCCATTGTGACGTCACGAATGGAGCCATGACGTCACGCCGCAGCCATTTTCCACTAATTTAATCTCTTTTATAAAAAATAACCGGAATGACTTTAGCACCAATTTATTGTGCTGGAAAATAATTTTTATAAACTAAAATGCTCCTCTTTTTGGTTTTTAGGGGAGAAAAGTGGTGCCAACTGTTTTTTTCAAGTTGGCAACACTGAGGCAAGTAAAAAGGAACCATTTTCGCACTGCACTATTTTGCGACCTTTAAATGCCTGTAGCGTCCACAATTTTTGACCGATTTTATCATTATTTATACCGTTGGAAAGCTATTTTAAAGAGCTTTCCAACGGTATAAATATCAATAAAATCATCCAAAAATTATGGGCTCTACAGTCATTTGAAAACTGCAAACATTTTTTGAGTAAAATTTTTAGGTATAGAGGTAGTTTCAAAATGGAGATCGATGACGTCACCACACTGTTTTAATTTTAAAATGGCGAAAATTGCCCTTTTTCTTGTATGAGGTAATTATTTTATATTAAAAAAAATATATAAAATACCATAAAAATTAATATCTACGATTTTTATGACTCATTTTCGATTATATATGATAAAAATATCTAAATGACTAATAAAAGCGACTAAAAAAATAGTCAAGTTTGAGACTAGAGGCTAAAATAGGCTAAAAACTTGAGAAGGAAATAAAAAGGAGGTTTAGGATACAAAATTGACTTGCCCTTTTGGCACATTTTGAACTTATTGTCGCCTTTTGTGAAATTATAAAATGGGTTAGTCGTTTTCGGGGGAGGGGTCGCCGTTTTCGAGTTTTTTGGGCGATTCGTAGTTTTCGACGTCGTTTGGGATGTTGAGAGCGATTTCTTCGTGGGGGGCGACGAGGGAGGAAGCGGATTTCGGCGGGACTGGCGGCGGCGACGAGTTTTCCCCGGACGCGTTTGGAATCTGCCAGTCTTCGTAGCTTGCGTTTAGGTTGTTTAACGTCTGCGAAGCTTCGGAAAATCCGGAATCCCTTGCGTTCTCGTCGTTTTCGTCCTACAAAAAAACGTTGATTTTTTCCGCCCTTTTATTTCTCGTTTTTTTACTTTTCTGTTCAGAACGAATCTTTTCGGTGGCGCAGGTGGAGTCTCGACGGAACTGTTCCTCTTATCTGGAGCTGAAAAAAGGGAAATTTCAAATCGGAGACGTGTGTGACGTCATTAGATAATGTCACTAAAGACGTGTTATCCGTAACGATAGAATGGACGCTTTTCGTTGGTTGTGAAATGTGACGTCATTATAGATGGTTAATATTTCATTATAGACGTGTTATCCTTCATTATAGACGTTTTGACGTCATTATAGATGTTTAATCTTTTATTATAGAAATTTAATATAGAAATTTGCTATATATAGAAATTTGCTAAATGTACAAATGTTAATATAGATGTGTTATCCTTAATTATAAACGTTTGTGACGTCATTATAGACGTCTGTGACGTCATTATAGACGTCTGTGACGTCATTATAGACGTCTGTGACGTCATTATAGACGTCTGTGACGTCATTATAGACGTCTGTGACGTCATTATAGACGTCTGTGACGTCATTATAGACGTCTGTGACGTCATTATAGACGTCTGTGACGTCATTATAGACGTCTGTGACGTCATTATAGACGTCTGTGACGTCATTATAGACGTCTGTGACGTCATTATAGACGTCTGTGACGTCATTATAGACGTCTGTGACGTCATTATAGACGTCTGTAAGGTAATTATAGACGTCTGTAAGGTAATTATAGACGTCTGTAAGGTAATTATAGACGTCTGTAACGTCATTATAGAAGGGTAATTTATCAGTATAGACGTGATAGCCTTCAGTTTAGACGTTTTTGTAGTCATTATAGACTGTGACGTCATTATAGATGTGTAATCTTGTATTATAGACGTGTTTTCCTTCATAATAGACTTTTGTGACGTCATTATATAGGGGCAATTTGTCATGACAGACGTGTTAGCCTTCAGTATAGACGTTTATGACGTCATTATAGAAGGGTAATTTATCAGTATAGACGTGATAGCCTTCAGTTTAGACGTTTTTGTAGTCATTATAGACTGTGATGTCATTATAGATGTGTAATCTTGTATTATAGACGTGTTTTCCTTCATAATAGACTTTTGTGACGTCATTATATAGGGGCAATTTGTCATGACAGACGTGTTAGCCTTCAGTATAGACGTTTATGACGTCATTAAAGAGGACAATTTATCATTATAGACGTGTTATCCTTCATTATAGACGTTTGTGACGTCATTATAGATGTGTAATCTTGTATTATAAACGTGTTTTCCTTCATAATAGACTTTTGTGACGTCATTATATAGGGGCCATTTGTCATGACAGACGTGTTAGCCTTCAGTATAGACGTTTATGACGTCATTACAGACGGACAATTTATCATTAAAGACGTGTTATCCTTCATTATAGACGTTTGTGACGTCATTATAGACTGCGACGACATTATAGACTGTGACGTCATTATAGATGTGTAATCTTGTATTATAAACGTGTTTTCCTTCATAATAGACGTTTGTGACGTCATTATAGAGGGGCAATTTTTCGTGACAGACGTGTTATCCTTCATTATAGACGTTTGTGACGTCATTATAGACTGCGACGTCATTATAGACTGTGACGTCATTATAGATGTGTAATCTTGTATTATAAACGTGTTTTCCTTCATAATAGACGTTTGTGACGTCATTATAGAGGGGCAATTTTTCGTGACAGACGTGCTATCCTTCAGTATAGACGTTTATGACGTCATTAAAGAGGACAATTTATCATTATAGACGTGTCATCCTTCATTATAGACGTAGTTGACGCCATTATAACGTTTGTGACGTCATTATAGACGTTTGTGACGTCATTATAGACGTCACAAAGTCGTAATTGTGGTCATAATCAAGTCATAAATTATGTTTTACTTACTAAAACCTCTCGGCGGCAAAGGTGGCGCTTCGTCATCGCTTTTCGTCACCGTCAAACTTCTCGAATGCGACCTTTGGTGTTTTCGAATATTATCGCTAAAAAATCTCAAATTATTGACGCAACTAAATGGATTAGAAGGCTTACATTTCGTTGACGCCATACGACTTGGGACGCGGCAAAGGAGGAGGTTCACTCGTATCCGTATTTTCGTTGACTTCCTAAAAAAAAAGTTAAATTGAGGACAAAATAGGGAAATGACATACGGTTGGCTGGTCGTAAGCGTTATCCACCATTTGAGTGTAGATGGAGCTGTTGGTGTATTCTTCGTGGTGTCGAGATTCTTGTTGAGGTCTGAAAACCAATAGAATCAATGATGATGTCATAGGATGACTTACATGTTGAGTTCGATGGGGCGATTGAGGCTTTCGGAAAGTTGGGCGAAACGCTCTTGAAGTCGCTGATGGAGAGGTTGCATGTCGGGAGGGGCAAGTTGGCCGTGGATGACTAAACCGCTTTGTACGATGTCCAACTGGTCGTGAAGAAGGTTGTCAAGCTGGCGGACATACTGCGACATCTCAGGGTGAAGCTGGATGTATTCAGGAGTGAAAAAGGCTTCTTGATATTTGGCGATGCCGCCCATGACGTTAGCATCGATGACACCTTGAAGTCGCATACTGAGCGGATTCGTATGGCGCTTCGGTTCCGAGGTATACTGCGCGATCAACGCGGCCAAATCGCGGTTCACGTTTTGGAGGGTTTCCACAGCGAAACGGATCGGCGGGAGCTGCTCGGTTGTTGTTTCTACAACTTCGAACCATCTGAGCACCCCAGGGAGGGGATGAGCGATCTTCAAAACTGTTCGCTCCACCCATAACGTCTTAAACTCGTTTTCTTTGTCGACATGCGGCTTATGGACCGGGCGGTCAAGCTGGAACTTTGAGACATCATTCACTTGGTAGAATTTCGCGATCTTTTCGGGAACTTCGCGAAGCGCTTCTCTTCTATAAGGGAGCCTCCCGTCACTCAGCGGTTTCACATTTGAAATTTGAATGTCTGAAAACAAAAACATAAAATATATATATCCCCAAAATCGGTCACTTACATTGCGTTTCCGACTGCAATATCGAATGCGGCGGCGGTGTATTCTTGTCGTAAATCTTCGCAGAAGGAAATTCCGTCTGAATCCTCTGAATAAACGCTTCCGTCCTTTCGTACTCCATACCGCGGTACACGAACACCTTATTCCTGACAAACATGGGGAAAGAAGTTCCGTAAAATCCGACTCGGAAATATTCCGGCTCGGGCCTCGGCTGATGTACGATGTTGTCGAAAAACTTCGCTTGGGTCCGCAGAACTTTCTCGAGGGCGTCATAATCGAAAAGTCGCTCCTCATACACGTATGCGAGTTCTTTCAACAAAGGTATCCCCTTTTCCCAAATCTAAACACGGATTTTATTTAGAAAACACAAAAAATTTGATAATACTTTAGCCATTCCGAAATATGAGAGGATCAAATGATACAGTTCGAGCTTCTTCATGTGGTTGTTTTCCCAAGAAAGGCAGTCAGCATAGAGCAAAAGGGTAAAACCGGCTTCTGCGTAGCTCTGCGCAGAAATATGAAGCGACTCAAGTTTGTAGATGTAGCGCACATACATTTCTGTGCGGTTGATTTCATTTTTGTAAAAATTCTAGAAAAAAAGGATTAAAAGATATTTTGAAGAATGGAGGGGGTACCAGGAGGTTGTAGGTGCATGACATTCGTTTGTCGCGGTTTTCATCGCCGTGTATGACACTTCGGTAGTCAAGGAGACGTTCCAGAAGTCGAGTCACTGACGTCACGAAAACCCAGCCGGTCTCCTTCCAGGCTGGCTCTTCGTTCTGGACCCTTTCCAAAAGTCTAGAAAGAAATTTTCAAACAATTCATATTTTGAGGAATAAATGATCCTAAATTTGACTAATTTATCACTTACACGGCGCTCAAATGTTCCCTGAGTTGCATTGGGGAGAAAAAAAATTAATTATATTAATAAGAAAAGAACCAATAACACTCTTAAGTGAGAGCATGCGATAAGAGGTCTATAATGTCATTTCGAATTATAGACGAAGTATAGACTCATATACGAGAGGGTGTGATCGTTATAGACGTAGGTGAAGCCATTATAGGAATAGTCGACGGCCTTATAGGGGTAGTCAATGCCAACACAGGCGTATCGACGTTGGCGACGTCATTATAGACATATGCGACGTCATTATAGACGTAGTCGACGTCATTATAGACGTAGTCAACGCCATTATAGACGTAGTCGACGCCATTATAGACGTAGTCGACGTCATTATAGACGTAGTCGACGTCATTATAGACGTAGTCGACGTCATTATAGACGTAGTCGACGCCATTATAGACGTAGTCGACGCCATTATAGACGTAGTCGACGTCATTATAGACGTAGTCGACGCCATTATAGACGTAGTCGACGCCATTATAGACGTAGTCGACGCCATTATAGACGTAGTCGACGTCATTATAGACGTAGTCGACGTCATTATAGACGTAGTCGACGTCATTATAGACGTAGTCGACGTCATTATAGACGTAGTCGACGTCATTATAGACGTAGTCGACGTCATTATAGACGTAGTCGACGTCATTATAGACGTAGTCGACGTCATTATAGACTTAGTCGACGTCATTATAGACGTAGTCGACGTCATTATAGACGTAGTCGACGTCATTATAGACGTAGTCGACGTCATTATAGACGTAGTCGACGTCATTATAGACGTAGTCGACGTCATTATAGACTTAGTCGACGTCATTATAGACTTAGTCGACGTCATTATAGACTTAGTCGACGTCATTATAGACTTAGTCGACGTCATTATAGACGTAGTCGACGTCATTATAGACGTAGTCGACGTCATTATAGACGTAGTCGACGTCATTATAGACGTAGTCGACGTCATTATAGACTTAGTCGACGTCATTATAGACGTAGTCGACGTCATTATAGACGTAGGCGACGTCATTATAGACGTAGTCGACGTCTTTATAGACGTAGTCGACGTCATACACGTAGTCGACGTCTTTATAGACGTAGTCGACGTCATTATAGACGTAGTCGACGTCATTATAGACGTAGTCGACGTCATTACAGACGTAGTCGGCGTCATTATAGACGTAGGCGACGTCATTATAGACGTAGGTCGACGTCATTATAGACGTAGTCGACGTCATTATAGACGTAGGTGACGTCATTATAGACGTAGATGACGTCATTATGGACATAGTCGACGTCATTGCGTCTTATACCTAGACGTAAATGATGTCATTACGTGTGGCAGTCAATTCATCATCAAGTAAACTTACGTATTGCACATTTTGACGACGTCGCATAATTCTATAATGACGTCATCTATTTATCATTTAGTGGAAACATATAAAATGGCATACATTGTGTTAAAAAGCTGACGGTATTCGTCGTCTCCTTTATTCTCGCCGATGAGTATGTCGAGCTTCTCAATGAGCTCTGTCTCGACCTTTTTGAAGTTGCCGTGCACTTTGAACTCGCACTGGATCATATCGTAGAAGATGCCGAGAGTCGCCTTCCTCAACTCGGCCTCCGGCACGAGTGTGATCTCCAAAAACGGGCCGACCATCGATGGTATAAAGTTGATCTTATGATCGCCAAGGTTGGACCAAACGTCGATTATCTGGAATCCCATTTTGACCCTCATGTCGCCATATTTGTTGAGAATCGATTCGCGTTTCACTTCCGAAAATTTCTCGACTTGAAGCGAATTCTGCGTGAGAAAGGCGACAGCCAGGTTGAAATAGTTGCTCCAAACTTGGAAATCAAACTGCCCCAGCGATTTGAACATAACGGTCGAAATATTGGCCATCGTATTGAGCAGGACCGAATTCGTCGCCAACCTGACCACGGACCAGTCCTCAGGGAAGACATCTTGCTTGAGAAGATCCCTCAGAACCAACAGCAAATGAAGAAGCAGCTCCTTAAACCTTTTCGGCTCCATCGAAGCCAAACACTTAAAATGCGGCGGCTTCATAAGCTGCAGAAGTCCAATCAGACATCCCACCAAGTTCCCCTAAACATATATCATTAAAAATCCACAAAAATATCATTTTACCAAAACAGGAGTTGATCTATCAATAATGATGATGACCGTCTGGATCAATATATCGAGCATATTCATACAAACGACTTCAATATCGTGATGCAAGCAGTTGTCAACCTGAAAAAAGGTTAGCGAATACACAAACGGGAAATGAACAACCTTTCCGCCTTCTTCGTCCGCTCTTTGGAGTTTGAACAGGAAATTGATGATTTTCCCCAAAATGTCGGGGACTAAGCGGAGTTCTTCGCGTCGGGCGAGATGGAACCGGATGTGTTTGCAGATCGTTATGAGAAGAATGGATCTCGATTCTGAAATAAGAAGATAAGATGATGCTGAAATGTGGTGTATTTACCGTTATTTTGGAAGAGTCTTCCTTCCACCAATGATAATATGGCGACCAATTTGGCTTTGAGAAGCTGCGGTCGGTTGCCGAGCGTGTCGAGCGTTGTGGTGACCAAACGCGCGACTTCGGGATATGGGAGGACGCGGCAGATTTGGTCGTATGTTCCGCTGAGGCTTTCGATGAGTCCTACTTGGGTGGTGACGATGTTTGGGTTGGTGGAGGCGAGTACGACGTTTAGACGATCGATGACGGAATACAAGTCGCGGTTGAAGCTTTCCTCGTATTGTCCGTTGGTGGCGCGCGCGAAAAGGATGCGAGAGACGACGATGAATTTGAAGATCGATTCTAGCGATCTGAAGCATTTCAAAATGGGCTCTTGCTTTTCGACAGCTCCTACCCATTCAGCGCAGTGCTGGACTGAACTAAGCAGCCCCTTATAGACTAAAGCGGCTGCGAAATGGTTCTTAACGTAGGCATCAACGACTGGCTTAAAGTGTTGAAACTTGCTGTCATTCAGAAGGGACAATATGCTCACAAGAACGTGAAATACGAGGCCCGAATACTGCGTCGAGTTGCCATCTTCGGTGGAAAACATGGCGAAAAGGGCGTCGAGGACGTCCTGAAGGAATTTGACGAGTTCTTCGCCGTCGAGTCGGAGTGCCCGAGTGAGAGCATCTTGGATGCGTTCGGGCCGTACTTTCCATTGGAGGAGGGCGAGCAGGTCGTTGTTCTGCGTGAGCTTCGTAGAACAAAGAAGGCTCTTGACGGTGACGCTTTCTTTATGCGAAGCAGAATAATGGACTTGACCGTTGGTCGAGACGTCTTTTAACGATGAGGGCATCATGAGGTAGAGATGCGGTTTGATTTTTGCGCTCTCGTCGCACCTGTAGACCAAAAGATCGTGAACGCCGTCCTGAAGAGTGGCGCCGGAGGGTTCCATGAGTCTGGTAAAACTGAATCCGATGACCTTTTTGTTGTCGGCTTTGTCTCTCGCTAAAAATGAACATCAGTAAAGCATTTGTGGTGGGCACACATTGGGATGAAAGCAACGTAGTCTGGCACAGCAGCTATGCTTGTTCTTCTTAGCCCTTTACTACCCAAACCTGTCTCGCGTTCTGTACAGCCATGCCCTGCCGTATGCCCGTTCCGCCCAGCGCTGCCCTACGCCCGTTCCGCCCAGCGCCCCTTCCGCCCAGCGCTGCCCTACGCCCGTTCCGCCCAGCGCCCCTTCCGCCCAGCGCTGCCCTAGCCCGTTCCGCCCTGCTCTCCTTCCGCCCAACGCTGCCCTACATCCGTTCCGACCAGCGCTGCCCTACTGCCCTGCTCTGACGTCTATTCTACCCAGCTGCGTCGACATCATCACTTAAGCCAATGTGCGCCTCAGTTACGACAACATACTTGAACAATGGCGATATTCCAGACGAAGATGCGCCACTTGGTATTTCTCAAGCGGAACCGACAATCTGATCGTCTCAGACCAAACTGGCGAATTCTGATGATACATAATCCCCGAGCGGTACATATACGAGCTTTCCGTTCCACTAGCACCCCAAACACATTCCTAAAAAGAATTCAGAATGTCCGTTTTTAAACCAAACTTACATCAATCGGATTTCCATGAGTGTCCAACACAGAAAGCGAAACTTCGATATTCTTCCCAGTCGACTTACCACCTCTTTCAAACTCACCTTTTTCCAACGTTATGTACAAATCATTTCTGGAACAAAAAGTTTCATAGTGGATACTACATAGCAAGAGTGTACCTGACGTCTCCAGGCATGATGACGTCCGGAAATCCGAGTTTTTTGGTCAACGTGATGTTCTTAAGCAAAAGAGGGTTCTCTTCGCGTACTTGCGCGAGTTCACCGTGCAGCACTCTCAGGGACATGACGATTCCGTAATTTGGTTGGCCCGAAAGCGGTGAATATTTGTTGCTTTGCTTCCTTATGACGAATTCATGCAACTGATGGAAGTCTTTGTCTTCCGTTTGGAATGCTTTAAAGGAAAACTCGCGCTCTTCCGAGTTTGTGCCGGTTACTGCGTCGCCGATGTTGAGAACTGCTACAGCATGAGGACGTTTAAAGCTTCCATATGTGGAGATGCCAAATGTTGACTCTTTTGCTCCCGAAAGGATTTTCGCTTTGGCAGATTCGGATGCCAACATGCGACCTAAAGAAATGTTAAGATTTGCGCAGTTCGGAATGGGAGGTTACCAATTCTATAGACGTGGGCGACTATATAGAGCTCTTTGGTGAGATCTCCGCTTCCTAAATCGGTAAAAATGGTGCAGTTGCTGTTCAACTTTTCGATGTAGTTGGAGAATCCGTCTTTTGAGATTTTCACGAGAAACCTTTCGCTGATGAAAGCGCTTTTTTTGGCGTCGTAGAGGGAAATGTAGACTTCGGTCGTTTCTCCGACGTTGTGGCCGAAATCGCGCATGCAGAGGTATAAGTGATGGGAGAGCGCTTTGCTGTTTTCGCCTCGTCTTTTGAGGGTGCCGCGTGACTGAAATGAAATTTGTTAACGAAAAAGGGTTTGAGGAGGGATTTTGTCCGCTTACCGATGGTCCGACGGAACTTTCGGAACTTTCGACATGCTAACACGCAAATCACACAAGAAAAACCGTTTTAAATTCTACGAAAAATGGGACAAAGGATGACTTACGACTTGGTGGAGCTCGATGACGCTGACGGCGGATGGGTCGACCATTTCGAAACCGCATCGAGGGACGAGATCGAGTCCGAGCTTTCTGCGAACAATACAAAATTTGTCAAAAGAAGGTAAATATCTGCCAAAAGCAGCTTCTTTTCCGCTATTAGAAGGTCAAAATCTGCCTAAAGAGCTCCTTTTCGGACAATAGCGTAGCACTGCTGTCGACGCAGCACGCAGAGATGGGTAGAATAGACGTCAGAGCAGGGCTGGGCGGAATGGGCGTAGGGGAGCGATGGGCGGAACGGGCGTAGGGGAGCGATGGGCGGAACGGGCGTAGGGGAGCGATGGGCGGAACGGGCGTAGGGCAGCGCAGGGCGGAACGGGCTAGGGCAGCGCTGGGCGGAACGGGCGTAGGGCAGCGCTGGGCGGAACGGGCGTAGGGCAGCGCTGGGCGGAACGGGCGTAGGGCAGCGCTGGGCGGAACGGGCGTAGGGCAGCGCTGGGCGGAACGGGCGTAGGGCAGAGCTGGGCGGAACGGGCGTAGGCAGAGCTGGGCGGAACGGGCGTAGGGCAGAGCTGGGCGGAAAGGGCGTAGGGGAGCTGGGCGGAAAGGGCGTAGGGGAGCCCTGGGCGGAAGGGGCGTAGGGGAGCGCTGGGCGGAACGGGCGTAGGGGCAGCGCTGGGCGGAAAGGGCGTAGGGCAGAGCTGGGCGGAACGGGCGTAGGGCAGAGCTGGGCGGAACGGGCGTAGGGCAGAGCTGGGCGGAAAGGGCGTAGGGCAGAGCTGGGCGGAAAGGGCGTAGGGGAGCCCTGGGCGGAACGGGCGAAGGGCAGCGCTGGGCGGAACGGGCGTAGGGCAGCGCTGGGCGGAACGGGCGTAGGGCAGAGCTGGGCGGAAAGGGCGTAGGGCAGAGCTGGGCGGAAAGGGCGAAGGGCAGCGCTGGGCGGAACGGGCGTAGGGCAGCGCTGGGCGGAACGGGCGTAGGGCAGCGCTGGGCGGAACGGGCGTAGGGCAGCGCTGGGCGGAAAGGGCGTAGGGCAGCCCTGGGCGGAACGGGCGTAGGGGAGCGCTGGGCGGAAAGGGCGTAGGGGAGCCCTGGGCGGAACGGGCGTAGGGCAGCGCTGGGCGGAACGGGCGTAGGGCAGCGCTGGGCGGAACGGGCGTAGGGCAGCGCTGGGCGGAACGGGCGTAGGGCAGAGCTGGGCGGAACGGGCGTAGGGCAGAGCTGGGCGGAACGGGCGTAGGGCAGAGCTGGGCGGAAAGGGCGTAGGGCAGAGCTGGGCGGAAAGGGCGTAGGGGAGCGCTAGGCGGAACGGGCGTAGGGCAGCGCTGGGCGGAAAGGGCGTAGGGCAGAGCTGGGCGGAACGGGCGTAGGGCAGAGCTGGGCGGAACGGGCGTAGGGCAGAGCTGGGCGGAAAGGGCGTAGGGCAGAGCTGGGCGGAAAGGGCGTAGGGGAGCCCTGGGCGGAACGGGCGAAGGGCAGCGCTGGGCGGAACGGGCGTAGGGCAGCGCTGGGCGGAACGGGCGTAGGGCAGAGCTGGGCGGAAAGGGCGTAGGGCAGAGCTGGGCGGAAAGGGCGAAGGGCAGCGCTGGGCGGAACGGGCGTAGGGCAGCGCTGGGCGGAACGGGCGTAGGGCAGAGCTGGGCGGAACGGGCGTAGGGCAGAGCTGGGCGGAAAGGGCGTAGGGCAGCCCTGGGCGGAACGGGCGTAGGGCAGCGCTGGGCGGAAATGGCGTAGGGGAGCCCTGGGCGGAACGGGCGTAGGGCAGCGCTGGGCGGAACGGGCGTAGGGCAGCTCTGGGCGGAAAGGGCGTAGGGGAGCGCTGGGCGGAACGGGCAGCGCCGGTCAAAATCAGCCTAAAAGGCTTCTTTTCAGCCAATGGAAGGTCAAAGTCTTCCTTAAACGGATGTTTTCAGCCAATAAATGGTCAAAACCTGCATAATAAGCTTCTTTTCAGCCAATAGTAGGTCAAAACCTGCCTAAATAGCATCTTTTCAGCCAACAGAAGATCTAAATTTGCCTAAACAGCTTCTTTTCAGCCAATAGACACCTTAAACGTGTCTTTTCGCCCAATCAATGGTCAAAATCTTCCTAAACCGTTTTTTTTCTGCCAATAGAAGGTCAAAGTCTTCCTTATATGAGGCTTTTACGTCAATAAGAGGTCAAAATCTTCCTCAAACGTGTATTTTCGTCTTTTTAGAATCGAACAAAAACCCATAAACTTGGTAAATATCGAATACTATTGTTGTTGTAGTCAAAATGCATGGTGGGAAATAAAAAAATGGATTTTCCGCGTGAAAGGTGCATTTGAGAAATCGAGCAGACGTGGAATTCGGTCGGGCATTCATGGTCCCCACCCGCATCGAGAAACGAGTTTTTCGTCGGGAGTCCCTCGACGGGAGTCGGAGGCGAAAGTCCCGAAGAAGAAGAGGATTAAAATGGAAAAAAAGAAGGCGTTTTGTCTTCGACGGTACCCGGCGGCCCCTTCCACAGCGCCCGTGGTACCCTAGCCGCACCAGTGCGCACCGAATCTCCACCGGAGGTTCATCCGTTTATATGTGAACGTCTCCCCATAAAACTGTGTTCCTCAAACATCAATATTGTGTTCATTTTAAATGTTTTTTTGACCCAATTTTTCCTTAATATAAACTAAGTAAGTATTTTTCTCACAAACCATAAATTATGCAAATAAAGATTAATACAAATAATTCCAATTTATAATGTTCATAATATAAAAACAATAACAAATTCAGTTCAAAACAATAAAAAGATGATAAAAAAACATGTAGAACAATGAGGTTGCGACATTTCTGAGAGTGGGGATCAACAGGTGGCCCCCTACGAAGCTTTTAACCCATGAGAAATGGATACTTTATGACGTCATTGAAAAAGCATGTGAAAAATTGTTGGAAGGATTCAATTTTTGACCAAAAAAGACACTTTAGATGAGTCCTATGACCCTTGAAATGGTATTTTTGGCACAAGAAACAAGAAAAGAGTTGAAATTGTGACGATTTATACGATTTTTCTCGAAAAAACTGTGATTAGACAACCTCATAGTTAGAGACCGCCCCATTGGCTAACTACCCCACCCCCTACAAGTGACAAGGCGGAACGCTGCCACGCTTCTTGGAAAATAAGAGAAAAATAGAAAGAGTTACATTTTGTCGCCAAGTTTTGGGACGTCTTTTGTCCGCTTTATTTTTAGTCCGGTCAGACAGACAATAAAAAACAAAAACAAAAATAGTTTTTGAAGAAAAGGGTCGCCACGAAATTCAATAAAATATTTCGAACACATTTTAAGCTTGAAAACTGCAAAGAAATCGGTCAAATTTTAGCTTTTTAAGGCGAATTTTGTGTCCAAATGTACTAATTCTAGTGCTAATTAACTCCTCAATTAACTTATTAACATGGAGTGGACACTCAAAAGGTTCAAGAACACTTAAGTGTCTCATTTTTGTCACAAATCGTTTATTCCCCTTCTCGTTATGTCATATCCCTTAATTTAAATTGACGTCCTTGCCTACATTCCGGTATCAGAGACGCAATAAATGATAAAAAAAGCACGTGGAAATGTGAAAATCTGGTGACTTAGCAAAATTGACACAAGGACCCCCAATTTGCCACATTAGGAAGAAAAGGGCTTTTTCTGAGAAGCACAGTTTAGGGGACCTCTGTACTCTTCTATCAGTTTTTTGTCCAAAAATTTCTTGAGTCGCGAATTCCCTCTGGCCGCTTTCTGTCTCTTCTGGTCTCTTTTGCCCTACTGGTCGCTTCTTGTCTTCTCTGGTCCCTTTTTGTCGCTTCTGGTCCACTCTTGTCCCTTCTCGTAGCTTCTTGTCCCATCTCGTAGCTTCTTGTCCCCTAATGTCCATTCTTGTCGCTTCTTGTCCCCTACTGGTCCACCCGTGTCGCTTCTGGTCCCTTCTTGTCGCCTACTGGAGCCTTCTTGTCGCTTCTGGTCCCTTTCGTCCATTCTCGTCGCTTCTGGTTCACTCTTGTCGCTTCTGGTCCCTTTCGTCCATTCTCGTCGCTGCTGGTTCTTTCTTGCCGCTTCTGGTCCATCCTTGTCCCATTCGGCCATTCTTGTCGCTTACTGGCCCCTTCTTGTCGCCTACTGGTCCCTTCCTGTCGCTTCTGGTCCCTTCTTGTCGCATTTACTGGTCACTTCTGTCCTCTCGTCGCTTCTGGTCCCTTTCGTTCATTCTCGTCGCTTCTGTCGCTTCTGCTCGCTTCTGGTCCTCTCTTGTCGCTTACTGGTCCCTTTCGTCCATTCTCGTCGCTTCTGGTCCTTTCTTGTCGCTTTTGGTAATTTTGTCGCTTCTGGTCCCTTTCGTCCATTCTCGTCGCTGCTGGTTCTTTCTTGCCGCTTCTGGTCCATCCTTGTCCCATTCGGCCATTCTTGTCGCTTACTGGCCCCTTCTTGTCGCCTACTGGTCCCTTCCTGTCGCTTCTGCTCCCTATTGTCCATTCTTGTAGCTTACTGGTCACTTTCGTCCATTCTCGTCGCTTCTGGTCGCCTACTGGTCCCTTCTTGTCGCTTCTGCTCCCTTTTGTCCATTCTTGTCGCTTCTAGTCCTCTCTTGTCGCTTACTGGTCACTTTCGTCCATTCTCGTCGCTTCTGGTCCCTTCTTGTCGCCTACTGGTCCCTTCCTGTCGCTTCTGCTCCCTTTAGTCCATTCTTGTCGCTTCTGGTCCTCTCTTGTCGCTTACTGGTCCCTTTCGTCCATTCTCGTCGCTTCTGGTCCTTTTTTGTCGCTTTAGGTAATTTTTGTCGCTTCTGGTCCATTCTTGTCGCTTCTGGTCCTCTCTTGTCGCTTACTGGTCTTTTTCGTCCATTCTCGTCGCTTCTGGTCCTTTCTTGTCGCTGTTGGTCCTTTTTGTCGCTTCTGATCCATCCTTGTCCCTTTCGGCCATTCCTGTCGCTTCTGGTCCACTCTTGTCGCCTACTGGTCCCTTTCGTCCATTCTCGTCGCTTCTGGTCCTTTTTTTTTCGCTTTTGGTCCTTCTTGTCGCTTCTAATCCATCATAGTCGCTCCTGGTCCATCCTTGTCCCTTTCGGCCACCCTTGTCGCTTCTGGTCCCTTCTTGTCGCCTATTGGTCCCTTCCATCCATTCTTGTCGCTTTTGGTCCTTTTCGCTTTTGGTCCTTTTTGTCGCTTCTCATCCATCCTTGTCCCTTTCGGCCATTCCTGTCGCTTCTGGTCCACTCTTGTCGCCTACTGGTCCCTTTCGTCCATTCTCGTCGCTTCTGGTCCTTTTTTTTCGCTTTTGGTCCTTCTTGTCGCTTCTGATCCATCATAGTCGCTTCTGGTCCATCCTTGTCCCTTTCGGCCATCCTTGTCGCTTCTGGTCCCTTCTTGTCGCCTATTGGTCCCTTCCTGTCGCTTCTGCTCCCTTTCATCCATTCTTGTCGCTTTTGGTCCTTTTTGTCACTTCTGATCCATCCTAGTCGCTTCTGGTCCATCCTTGTCCCTTTCGGCCATCCTTGTCGCTTCTGATCCCTTCCTGTCGCTTCTGCTCCCTTTCGTCCATTCTTGTAGCTTTTGGTCCTTTTTTTGTCGCTTCTGGTCCATCCTTGCCCCTTTCGTCCATTTTTGTCGCTTCTGGCCCACTCATGTCGCTTCTAGTCCCTTCCTGTCGCTTCTGGTCCCTTTCGTCCTTTCTTGTCGCTTTTAGTCCCTTCTTGTCTCCTACTGGTCCCTTCTTGTCGCTTGTGGTCCTTTTTGTCGCTTCAAGTCCCTTCTTGTCGCCTACCGATCCCTTTTGTCGCTTCCCGTCGCGAATTCGAATTCCAATCTGACCCTCAACAGGAAACCGCTCTTCGACGCTTTTTTATCGATAGTAACGAACTCATAAAACGTTTTTATCTTTGCAGAATGTCGGTGTTCGCCCTCGTTTCGGCGGTCGCCGGATTCGTCAAGATCAGATATCTGGTCGAAAAAGCGGTGATCGACAACATCGTCTTCCGACTCCATTATCGAGTCACGACCGCCATACTATTCGTCTCCTGCATTTTAGTCACCGCGAATAACTTAATAGGTAAGGCTCATTCATATTTCCCCTCACGTCATACCCATCTCATTAGTCATCCTACATCACACACACAATTACATCAATCCTACACCTTTAATATAGATCAAAACTTCCATCTCTATTTTCTCAAGAACGGCTCGACCGATTTTAGAGTTTAATACCTTTTTGGAAAGCTCTTTTTAAGACGAATCAATGTCTATTAAGGTCATTATACTATAAAACCAATGGTTTTCAAGAAAATCGTGAATAAAGGAATCTCATTAGTCATCCTACATCACACACACAATTACATCAATCCTACACCTTTAATATAGATCAAAACTTCCATCTCTATTTTCTCAAGAACGGCTAGACCGATTTTAGAGTTTAATACCTTTTTGGAAAGCTCTTTTTAAGACGAATCAATATCTATTAAGGTCATTATACTATAAAACCAATGGTTTTCAAGAAAATCGTGAATAAAGGAATCTCATTAATCATCCTACATCACACACACAATTACATCAATCCTACACCTTTAATATAGATCAAAACTTCCATCTCTATTTTCTCAAGAACGGCTCGACCGATTTTAGAGTTTAATACCTTTTTGGAAAGCTCTTTTTAAGACGAATCAATGTCTATTAAGGTCATTATACTATAAAACCAATGGTTTTCAAGAAAATCGTGAATAAAGGAATCTCATTAGTCATCCTACATCACACACACAATTACATCAATCCTACACCTTTAATATAGATCAAAACTTCCATCTCTATTTTCTCAAGAACGGCTAGACCGATTTTAGAGTTTAATACCTTTTTGGAAAGCTCTTTTTAAGACGAATCAATATCTATTAAGGTCATTATACTATAAAACCAATGGTTTTCAAGAAAATCGTGAATAAAGGAATCTCATTAGTCATCCTACATCACACACACAATTACATCAATCCTACACCTTTAATATAGATCAAAACTTCCATCTCTATTTTCTCAAGAACGGCTAGACCGATTTTAGAGTTTAATACCTTTTTGGAAAGCTCTTTTTAAGACGAATCAATATCTATTAAGGTCATTATACTATAAAACCAATGGTTTTCAAGAAAATCGTGAATAAAGGAATTTTAAGTGTAATAAGCTCTAGACGCCCTATGTCTGAATCACCAGTTCAACAGGTTTTTTTCTTTCTTGTTGGAAAGAGCGGACTGTACCTCGTTGTTAAATGCCTCGGGTTCATACCTGCCCTTCGTAGAAAAGAGAGGGAGAATACTTCGTATCTCTCCCCACCTTATCTCCAGCGTTTTTCCTCTCGAAAAAGTCAAAAAGGACGATTTAAAATGAAATAGAGAGCTAACTGGAGGGTCTTAAGAGGTTTAAAGTTTGTTTTATTTCCCAAAAATCTACCTAAAAGGGCAATGACCCCAAAGAATTTTCGCATTACGGCATTCCAAGCGATTTTCTGCCAGAATTTTGACCTGACGAAAAAAAGCATCGAAGCAAACCCCTCTTGGATTGAAGCGAGGAATTGATTGGCATCGATAACTTTTGGATCCGACATACAGGGTGCTCCTGAACGACCCTAACTTCGTTATTTTCAATGCGAACCCTATGTTTTGACGACGGAATTCGATTTTACGCATGATTTACAGTAAATTTTACTTAGGACACTTTTTTGATTGGATCAAGAGTTCCGGATTTACGAATTTCTGGTTTATTTTAAGTGGCAATAACCTCCAGAACTTTGGTCCTATCAAAAAAGTGTTCTAAGCAAAAGTTACTGGAAATTAAGCGTAGAATGGATTTCCATCGTGAAAACATAGGGTTTGCAGTGAAAATAACGAAGTTAGGGTCGTTCTAGAGCAACCTGAATGTCGGATCCAAAAGTTATCGATGCCAATCGATTCCTCGCTTAAATCCAAGGGGGGTTTACTTCGATACTTTTTTTCGTCGGGTCAAAATATTGGCAGAAAATCGGCTCTATAGCTGGCGAGTTTCTGTGTAGCACTCAAGATTGTGCAACTTTTTGTTTTAGGTGATCCGATTTCGTGTATTTCGGACAGGGCAATTCCAGGGCATGTTATAAACACGTATTGCTGGATAACGTACACGTTTACTTTGCCGGGTCGCCAAGGGGAGATCGGAAACGCCATAGCCCATCCTGGAGTCGCCAACGCAGAGCCAGGATACGACAAACGATACCATGCGTACTACCAATGGGTACCCTTCATGCTCTTCTTTCAGGTAAATCACAAATTAACAACCTTTTATAAGCTAATTTGGGTTTTTTTTGGACGATAGAGTTTCTAACATAAATTTGGTGGGGGTGGGGGGTTTAGTGGACAGAAAATGGAGTTTCTAACGTAGATTTGGGGGGGGGAGTGAATGGAGTTTCTAACGTAAATTAAATATTTAAACTTAAACTAAACTTGGAGGTTTATGGACGGAAAACGGAGTTTCTAACGTAAATTTGGAGGGGGGGTGAATGGAGTTTCTAACGTAAATTGGGGGGTTATGGACAGAAAATGGAGTTTCTAACGTAAATTTGGGGATTTATGGACGGAAAACGGAGTTTCTAACGTAACTTTGGGGGTTTATAGACATAAAATGGAGTTTCTAAAGTCAATCGGGGGAGGGTGGGGCTGAAACTGGAGCTTTTAACGTAATTTTGGGAATTATGGATAGAAAATGGAGTTTCTAATGTAAATGGGGGGGGACAGGAGTTTCTAACGTAACTTGGGAGTTAATGGACGGAAAATGTAGTTTCTAACGTAATTTTGTGGACAGAAAGGGAGTTTATAACTT
This sequence comes from Orius laevigatus, assembly GCA_018703685.1. Lineage (NCBI taxonomy): Eukaryota > Metazoa > Arthropoda > Insecta > Hemiptera > Anthocoridae > Orius > Orius laevigatus. Next base: position 119,204 of record JAGWEN010000285.1, read on the forward strand.
AAATGTGGCGGGGGGTTTAAGGAAAAAATGGTGTTTCTAACGTAAATGGGGGGTGCGCAGGAGTTTCTAACGTAATTTGGGAGTTAATGGACGGAAAATAGAGTTTCTAACGAAAATTTTGGGGTTTATGGACAGAAAAAGGAGTTTCTAACGTAATTTTGTGGACAGAAAAGGGAGTTTATAACGTAAATTTGGGGGAAGGGGGGAGTATGGAAAAAATTGAGTTTCTAACGTAAATGGGGGGTTGACATGGAGTTTCTAACGTAATTTAGGAGTTAATGGACGGAAAACTGAGTTTCTAACGTAAATTTGGGGGTTTATGGACGGAAAATGGAGTTTCTATCGTAAGTTTGTGGACAGAAAAGGGAGTTTCTAACGAAAATTTTGAGGTTTATGGACAGAAAAAGGAGTTTCTAACGTAATTTTGTGGACAGAAAAGGGAATTTATAACGTAAATTTGGGGGAAGGGGGGGGATGGAAAAAATGGAGTTTCTAACGTAAATGACAGGAGTTTCTAACGTAATTTGGGAGTTAATGGACGGAAAACTGAGTTTCTACCGTAAATTTGGGGGTTTATGGACGGAAAATGGAGTTTCTATCGTAAGTTTATGGACAGAAAATGGAGATTATAACGTAAGTTTGGGGATTTATGGACGGAAAACGGAGTTTCTAACGTAAATTGGGGGGTTTATGGACAGAAAATGGAGTTTCTAACGTAAATTTTGGGTTCATGGACAGAAAATGGAGTTTCTAACGTAAATTTTGGGTTTATGGACGGAAAATGGAGTTTCTATCGTAAGTTTGTGGACAGAAAAGGGAGTTTATAACGTAAATTGGGGGTTTATGGACAGAAAATGGAGATTATAACGTAAATTTGGGGGTTTATTGACAGAAAATGGAGTTTCTATCGTAAATTTTGGGTTCATGGACAGAAAATGGAGTTGCTAACGTAAATTTATGTGTTTATGGACGGAAAATGGAGTCTTTAACGTTAACTTGGGTGGTTTATGGCCAGAAAATGGAGTTTATAACGTAAATTTTGGGTTTATGGACGGAAAATGGAGTTTCTATCGTAAGTTTGTAAACAGAAAAGGGAGTTTATAACGTAAGTTTGGGGATTTATGGACGGAAAATGGAGTCTTTAACGTTAACTTGGGTGGTTTATGGCCAGAAAATGGAGTTTATAACGTAAGTTTGGGGATTTATGGACGGGAAACGGAGTTTCTAACGTAAATTTGGGGGTTCAAGGACGGAAAAAGGAGTTCCTATCGTAAATTTATGTGTTTATGGACGGAAAATGGAGTCTTTAACGTTAACTTGGGTGGTTTATGGCCAGAAAATGGAGTTTATAACGTAAGTTTGGGGATTTATGGACGGGAAACGGAGTTTCTAACGTAAATTTGGGGGTTTATGGACAGAAAACGGAGTTTCTAACGTAAATTGATGTGTTTATGGACGGAAAATGGAGTCTTTAACGTTAACTTGGGTGGTTTATGGCCAGAAAATGGAGTTTATAACGTAAATTTGGGTATTTGTGGACGAAAAATAGGTCATTTTGTAGTATCACGCCAAAATAACAAACAATTTTCAGGGTGTACTTTTCTACGTGCCACACTGGATATGGAAAAACTTGGAAGAAAGCAAAATACGAAATTTGACCGACGGATTACGAGGAGCGCAGATCGGGACTAGTCAAGATCAAGCGACGAAAACCACGAGGCTCGTACAATATCTGGTCGACTCCTTACACAGACATAATGTATACGCAGCCAGCTATTATGTTTGCGAAATTTTCAACTTTTTGAACGTCGTATGTATATTTTTTGGTCCAAAATGTGTTTTAATTTTTGTTTTTTTTTAGATCGGCAATATGTTTATGATCGATGCGTTTCTGGGCGGATCTTTTATGACATATGGGACTGACGTTTTGAAATTTTCGGGCCTAAATCAGGAACAAAGGACGGATCCGATGGTCGCGATTTTTCCGAGGTTGACAAAATGTACTTTCCACAAGTTTGGGCCTTCAGGGACGATACAGAAGCATGATACTCTGTGCGTTCTCGCCCTTAATATTCTTAATGAGAAAATCTATATCTTTTTGTGGTTCTGGTTTATATTTTTGGCGGCAATGAGCGGTTTGGCCGTTTTGTACAGCTCGGCTGTTATACTCTTGCCTTCGATTCGAGAGACGATTCTGATCCGAAGGTTCAGATTCGGCACGCCGGCTGGAGTATCGGCTTTAATAAGGAAAACTCAAATCGGAGATTTCCTCGTCTTGAATTTCTTAGGGCAGAACCTAAATATGATGATCTTTGGCGAACTTTTGGACCAATTTTCGCGAAAACTTCATTTAGGGAATAACCTCCCGACGGCACCTTCTACGCTCGAATTCGACCGAGGAGAAACGGCGCCGATCTACCCTTCGGGAAAACTCCGCCTCCACATGGAAACCGAGGCCTAAGTTAATCTACTTTTTATCTTTAAAAAAACAACAATAATCAACTGTCTTCCTTAGGTTATTTAATTTTTATAAACATTCCGGGCTTCTGTGCCATGAACCCCCCCTGAAATTGTGATATTTTTGAATTCTCAATCGAAAAGAAACAAAAATTTGAAGACTTTACGTAGGTTAAGAAAATTTTGTATTTATCGTCCAATATTTTTGCAACGAAAATCGATTATTGGCTAGTTTTAAGTTTGATTTTTGAGTTAATGAAAAAAAAAAGTTATGAAAAGTATCAAATAAAAATTTAGAATTTAATAATTTTTTTTTAAACCCTACAATTGAGAGTTTTGAAGCCGAAAAGGCAAAATTCCACAAAGACACTCTATGGACGACAAATACCCTCCATAGACAGAAAAATACCATCCATAGGGCATAGACGGAAAAAATACCCTCTAGAGACGGAAAAAAATACCCTCTATAGACGGCAAATACCATCTATAGACGACGAATACCCTCTATAGACGAAGAATACCCAATATAGATGGAAAAATACCCTCTATAGACGTAACAAATACCCTCTATAGAAGGCAATTACCCTCTATAGACGACGAATACCCTCTATAGACGGAAAAAATACCCTCTATAGACGAAAAAATACCCTCTATAGACGGCAATTACCCTTTTTAGAAGAAAAATACCCTCTATAGACGACAAATACCCTCTATAGACAGAAATTACCCTCTATAGACGGAAATTACCCTCTAAAGAAGGCAATTACCCTCTATAGACGACAATTACCCTCTATAGACGGCAATTACCCTCTATAGACGGCAATTACCCTCTATAGAAGGCAATTACCCTCTATAGACGACAAATACCCTCTATAGACGGCAATTACTCTCTTTAGAAGGCAATTACCCTCTATAGACGGAAAAAAATACGCTCTAGAGACGGAAACATACCCTCTATAGACGGAAAAAACCCTCTATATACATAGACGGATCCCTCTATAGACAGAAATTACCCTCTATAGACGGAAATTACCCTCTATAGACGAAGAATACCCTTTATAGATGGAAAAATACCCTCTATAGACGTAACAAATACCCTCTATAGAGACGGAAGAAATTCCCTCTATAGACAGAAATTACCCTCTATAGACGGAAATTACCCTCTATAGACGAAGAATACCCTATAGTAACGGAAAAATTCCCTCTATAGAGGACAAATACCCTCTATAGAAGGCAATTACCCTCTAAAGAAGGCAATTACCCTCTATAGACGTAATACCCTCTATAGAAGGCAATTACCCTCTATAGACGGCAATTACCCTCTATAGACGTAAATCATCCTCTAAAGAACGCAATGACCCTCTATAGACGGAAATTACCCTCTAAAGAAGGCAATTACCCTCTATAGACGACAATTACCCTTTATAGACGGACATTACTCTCTATAGACGACAAATACCCTCTATAGACGGCAATTACTCTCTATAGAAGGAAATTACCCTCTATAGAAGGCAATTACCCTCTAAAGAAGGCAATTACCCTCTATAGACGACAATTACCCTTTATAGACGGAAATTACTCTCTATAGACGACAAATACCCTCTATAGACGGCAATTACCCTCTATAGAAGGCAATTACCCTCTATAAAATACCCTCTATAGACGACAAATACAAATACCTCTATAGACGGGAAAAAAAAACCCTCTATAGACGGCAATCACCCTCTATAAACGACAAACACCCTCTATAGACGGCAATTACCCTCTATAAGAAGGCAATTACCCTTTATAGACGGAAATTACTTTCTATAGACGACAAATACCTCTATAGACGGAAAAAATACCCTCTATAGACGGCAATTACCCTCTATAGAAGGCAATTACCCTCTATAAAATACCCTCTATAGACGGAAATCACCCTCTATAAACGACAAACACCCTCTATAGACGGCAATTACCCTCTGAAGAAGGCAATTACCCTTTATAGACGGAAATTACTTTCCATAGACGACAAATACCTCTATAGACGGAAAAAAATACCCTCTATAGACGGCAATTACCCTCCATAGACGGTAATTACCCTCCATAGACGACGAATACCCTCTATATACGGAAAAAAAATACCCTCTATAGACGGCAATTACCCTCTAAAGAAGGCAATTACTCTCTATAGACGGAAATTACCCTCTAAAGAAGGCAATTACCCTCTATAGACGACAATTAACCATCTATAGACAGAAATTACTCTCTAAAGACAACAAACAAGCTCTATAGAAGGCAATTACCCTCTATAAACGTCAAATACCCTACATAGAAGGTAATTACCCTCTTTAGACGACAATTACCCTCTTTAGACGACAATTACCCTTTATAGACGACAAATACCCTCTATAGAAGGCAATTACCCTCTATAGACAACAAATACCCTCTATAAACGACAAATACCATCAAAAGACGGCAATTACCCTCTATAGACGGCAATTACCCTCCATAGACATTAATTACCCTCTATAGACGCCGATTACCACCTAATAGGCCCCATTAGACGACCAATACCCCCTATAAAGGCAAATACCCTCCATAGACGACAAAGACAAAGAAAAGGAAGAACTTGTAGGGAATGAAGATGAAAATCAAGTAAACTATGGCGTAAGAAGGGTCGCCCCATTCCAAAAAGTATGAAAATCAAGTGAAATAGCTTCTTTTACTAACTAAAAGATATTCCGCAACAAATAAAAGCTCCAAAGGTACCTTTCTAGGTCCAAAAAATGATAAATTTATGCAATAAATGAAAATTTTGACTTACCGATTTCCCCAGTCGATCTTGGACGTTATATTGAGTTTCATCTCCCTCGTCTGGTCGTGAGTCAACGTCCCCGTGAGGAGTTCGCGCCTCCAGTCGACCAACTCTCGCATCACTTTACTCAAAGTCGAAAATTTGTACGTTTCTCGTGTCTGCGAACAAAAACGATGAAAGTCACAAAAATGACGAAAAAATGAGGAAACTTACGACAAATAACGATTTCCAGATTGTGTTCCATTCCCGCAGAACTTGGGTAACTTCTCGGACTACGGGATCTTCCGCAGGCACCACAGGGCAATTACTATTACTAAAAAACGATAAATTTATCACCTCTTGGGGGTAATGGGGATGTTTGGGGGAGGTCGGGGAAGGTAGGGGTAGGTAAAACAGGATTTCCATGATACTTACACATCTTCTGTCTTGTGTGCTTTGATATGGACATACGATGCAGGAAAGATGCCCTAAAAAGAATTCAAAATGTAAAAAATTGTGGGAAATGTGCAATAAAATCCGGTTTTCTGACCATTTTTTAAATAAAAATCAAATTTTTATACCTTTATAGACCTGTTTTTCATGCAGTAACCTCTGTACCAGCCTGAAAAATTGATAATTAATTATATTTAATTATGGGATAAAATTGTTACCGTGGCATTCTTCGAATATTTGAAGGGTGTCGCCGATTTCGAGCGGGAGGCCGAATCTGACTTCGCCTTTCCAGTTATAAATGGCTAGAAAAGAAATAATTAACGGGTTGGCAATATTGGGGGGTTTTGACAGTGTTGCCAGTTTGGGGGATTTATTGCGAATTGTGCAACTTTGTTGGGCCTAATCTGGCAACACTGCAATCCCACAAAGTCGACCTTTGGACTTCGTTGCCATTTTAGTAAATTTATCTCAAATTATGCAACTTTGTTGGGCCTAATCTGGCTGCGACCCAACAAAGTTTGCCTTTTCACCATCTTGGTCAATTTATATCAATTCGGGCTACTTAGCTGTGCCTAATCTGACAACACTGTAATCCCACAAAGTTTGCTTTTTCACTTTGTTGCATTTTTGGTCAATTTATCTTAAATGGGGAAACTTTGTTGGGACTAATCTGGCAACAATGCGACCCAACAAAGTTTGCCTTTTCACTTTGTTGCCATTTTGGTCAATTTATCTCAAGTTTTGCTACTTTGTTGGGCCTAATCTGGCAACAATGCAATCCCACAAAGTCAACCTTTGGACTTCGTTGCCATTTTAGTAAATTTATCTCAAATTATGCATCTTTGCTGTGCCTAATCTGGCAACACGGCGACCCAACAAGTTTTGCCTTTTCACCATCTTGGTCATAATTATATCAATTTGGGCTACGTTGCTGTGCCTAATCTGACAACACTGTAATCCCACAAAGTTTGCTTTTTCACTTTGTTGCATTTTTGGTCAATTTATCTTAAATGGGGAAACTTTGTTGGGACTAATCTGGCAACAATGCGACCCAACAAAGTTTGCCTTTTCACTTTGTTGCCATTTTGGTCAATTTATCTCAAGTTTTGCTACTTTGTTGGGCATAATCTGGAAACAATGCAATCCCACAAAGTCAACCTTTGGACTTCGTTGCCATTTTGGTAAATTTATCTCAAATTATGCATCTTTGTTGGGCCTAATCTGGCAACAATGCGACCCAACAAAGTTTGCCTTTTCACCATCTTGGTCAATTTATATCAATCGGGCTACTTAGCTGTGCCTAATCTGACAACACTGTAATCCCACAAAGTTTGCTTTTTCACTTTGCTGCATTTTTTTTGTCAATTTATCTTAAATGGGGAAACTTTGTTGGGGACTAATCTGGCAACAATGCGACCCAACAAAGTTTGCCTTTTCACTTTGTTGCCATTTTGGCAATTTATCTCAAGTTTTGCTACTTTGTTGGGCCTAATCTGGCAACAATGCAATCCCACAAAGTCAACCTTTGGACTTCGTTGCCATTTTAGTAAATTTATCTCAAATTATGCATCTTTGCTGTGCCTAATCTGGCAACACGGCGACCCAACAAAGTTTGCCTTTTCACCATCTTGGTCATATTATATCAATTTGGGCTACGTTGCTGTGCCTAATCTGACAACACTGTAATCCCACAAAGTTTGCTTTTTCACTTTGTTGCATTTTGGTCAATTTATCTCAAATGGGGAAACTTTGTTGAGACTATCTGGCAACAATGCGACCCAACCAAGTTTGCCTTTTCACTTTGTTGCCATTTTGGTCATTTATCTCAAGTTTTGCTACTTTGTTGGGCATAATCTGGAAACAATGCAATCCCACAAAGTCAACCTTTGGACTTCGTTGCCATTTTGGTAAATTTATCTCAAATTATGCATCTTTGTTGGGCCTAATCTGGCAACAATGCGACCCAACAAAGTTTGCCTTTTCACCATCTTGGTCAATTTATATCAATTCGGGCTACTTAGCTGTGCCTAATCTGACAACACTGTAATCCCACAAAGTTTGCTTTTTCACTTTGCTGCATTTTTTTTGTCAATTTATCTTAAATGGGGAAACTTTGTTGGGACTAATCTGGCAACAATGCGACCCAACAAAGTTTGCCTTTTCACTTTGTTGCCATTTTGGTCAATTTATCTCAAGTTTTGCTACTTTGTTGGGCCTAATCTGGCAAAAATGCAACCCAACAAAGTCGACCTTTTGACTTTGTTGCAAATTTTGTTGATTTTTTTCAGATTTTGCTACTTTTTTGGGCCTAATCTGACAACAATGAGACCCAAAAAAGTCGACCTTTTGACTTTGTTGCCAATTTTTTTGATTTTTCTCAGATTTTGCTACTTTTTGGGCCTAATCTGGCAACATTGCAATCCCACAAAGTCGACCTTGGGACTTTGTTGCCAATTTTATTGATTTTTCTCAGATTTTTCTTCTTTTTTGGGCCTAATCTGGCAACAATGAGACCCAACAAAGTTTGCCTTTTCACTTTGTTGCCATTTTGGTCAATTTATCTCAAGTTTTGCTACTTTGTTGGGCCTAATCTGGCAAAAATGCAACCCAACAAAGTCGATCTTTTGACTTTGTTGCCAATTTTTTTTATTTTTCTCAGATTTTGCTACTTTGTTGGGCCTAATCTGACAACAATGAGACCCAACAAAGTCGGCCTTTTGACTTTGTTGCCAATTTTGTTGATTTTTCTAAGATTTTGCTAATTTTGTTGGGCCTAATCTGGCAAAAATGCAACCCAACAAAGTCGGCCTTTTGACTTTGTTGCCATTTTTGTCAATTTTTTATCTTTTTAGCTACTTTGTTGGGCCTAATCTGGCAAAAATGCAACCCAACAAAGTCGGCCATTTGACTTTGTTGCCAATTTTGTTGATTTTTCTCAGATTTTGCTACTTTTTTGGGCCTAATCTGACAACAATGCGACCCCAACAAAGTCGGCCTTTGACTTTGTTGCCATTTTTATCTTTTTAGCTACTTTGTTGGGCCTAATCTGGCAAAAATGCAACCCAACAAAGTCGGCCATTTGACTTTGTTGCCAATTTTGTTGATTTTTCTCAGATTTTGCTACTTTTTTGGGCCTAATCTGACAACAATGAGACCCAACAAAGTCGGCCTTTTGACTTTGTTGCCGATTTTTATCTTTTAGCTACTTTGTTGGGCCTAATCTGGCAAAAATGCAACCCAACAAAGTCGGCCATTTGACTTTGTTGCCAATTTTGTTGATTTTTCTCAATTTTGCTACTTTTTTGGGCCTAATCTGACAACAATGAGACCCAACAAAGTCGGCCTTTTGACTTTGTTGCCATTTTTATCTTTTTAGCTACTTTGTTGGGCCTAATCTGGCAAAAATGCAACCCAACAAAGTCGGCCATTTGACTTTGTTGCCAATTTTGTTGATTTTTCTCAGATTTTGCTACTTTTTTGGGCCTAATCTGACAACAATGAGACCCAACAAAGTCGGCCTTTTGACTTTGTTGCCATTTTTATCTTTTTAGCTACTTTGTTGGGCCTAATCTGGCAAAAATGCAACCCAACAAAGTCGGCCATTTGACTTTGTTGCCATTTTTGTCAATTTATCTCAAATTATGCAACTTTGTTGGGCCTAATCTGGCAACATTGAAATTCCACAAAGTCGATCTTTCGACTTCGTACATATTTTGGTAGATTTATATCAATTTGGGCTACTTTGTTGGGCCTAATCTGACTAAGATGCAACCCAACAAAGTCGTCCTTTTACTTTGTTGTCATTTTGGTCAATTTGGGCTACTTTGTTGGGCCTAATCTGGCAACAATGTGACCCAACAAAGTTTGCCTTTTCACTTTGTTGCCATTTAGGCCAATTTATCTCAAATTTTGCTACTTTGTTGGGCCTGATCTGGCAAAAATGCAACCCAACAAAGTCGGCCTTTTGACTTTGTTGCCATTTTTGTCAATTTATCTCAAATTATGAAACTTAGTTGGGCCTAATCTGGCAACATTGCAATCCAACAATGTCGGCCTTTTGACTTTGTTGCCATTTTGGTCAATTTGGGCTACTTTTTTGGGCCTAATCTGACAACAATGCGACCCAACAAAGTTTGCCTTTTCACTTTGTTGACATTTTTGTCAATTTATCTCAAATTATGAAACTTTGTTGTGCCTAATCTGGTAACATTGCAATCCCACAAAGTCGACCTTTGGACTTTGTTGCCAATTTTGTTGATTTTTCTCAGATTTTGCTACTTTTTTGGGCCTAATCTGACAACAATGAGACCCAACAAAGTCGGCCTTTTGACTTTGTTGCCATTTTTGTCAATTTTTTATCTTTTTAGCTACTTTTTTGGGCCTAATCTGGCAAAAATGCAACCCAACAAAGTCGGCCTTTTGACTTTGTTGCCATTTTTGGCAATTTTTTTATCTTTTTAGCTACTTTTTTGTGCCTAATCTGGCAACATTGCAATCCCACAAAGTCGATCTTTCGACTTCGTACATATTTTGGTCGATTTATATCAATTTGGGCTACTTTGTTGGGACTAATCTGGCAACACTGCATCCAACAAAGTAATACTTTTGACTTTGTTGACATTTTGGGCGATTTATTGCAAATTGGACTACTTTGTTGGGCCTAATCTGGCAAAGATGCAACCCAACAAAGTCGGCCTTATGACTTTGTTGCCATTTTGGTCAATTTTGGCTACTTTGTTGGGCCTAATCTGGCAACAATGCGACCCAAGCAAAGTCGGCCTTTTGACTTTGTTGCCATTTTAGTCAATTTTTTATCTTTTTAGCTACTTTTTTGTGCCTAATCTGGCAACATTGCAATCCAACAAAGTCGATCTTTCGACTTCGTACATATTTTGGTCGATTTATATCATTTTGGGCTACTTTGTTGGGACTAATCTGGCAACACTGCATCAACAAAGTAATACTTTTTCACTTTGTTGTTCATTTTGGGCGATTTATTGGCTACTTTGTTGGGCCTAATCTGACTAAGATGCAACCCAACAAAGTCGTCCTTTTACTTTGTTGTCATTTTGGTCAATTTGGGCTACTTTGTTGGGCCTAATCTGGCAACAATGCGACCCAAGCAAAGTCGGCCTTTGACTTTGTTGCCATTTTAGTCAATTTTTTTATCTTTTAGCTACTTTTTTGTGCCTAATCTGGCAACATTGCAATCCAACAAAGTCGATCTTTCGACTTCGTACATATTTTGGTCGATTTATATCATTTTGGGCTACTTTGTTGGGACTAATCTGGCAACACTGCATCCAACAAAGTAATACTTTTCACTTTGTTGTTCATTTTGGGCGATTTATTGGCTACTTTGTTGGGCCTAATCTGACTAAGATGCAACCCAACAAAGTCGTCCTTTTACTTTGTTGTCATTTTGGTCAATTTGGGCTACTTTGTTGGGCCTAATCTGGCAACAATGCGACCCAACAAAGTTTGCCTTTTCACTTTGTTGCCATTTAGGCCAATTTATCTCAAATTTTGCTACTTTGTTGGGCCTAATCTGGCAAAAATGCAACCCAACAAAGTCGGCCTTTTGACTTTGTTGGCAATTTTGTTGATTTTTCTCAGATTTTGCTACTTTTTGGGCCTAATCTGGCAACATTGCAATCCCACAAAGTCGACCTTGGGACTTTGTTGCCAATTTTGTTGATTTTTCTCAGATTTTGCTACTTTTTTGGACCTAATCTGGCAAAATTGCAATCCCACAAAGTCGACCTTTGGACTTTGTTGGCAATTTTGTTGATTTTTCTCAGATTTTGCTACTTTTTTGGACCTAATCTGGCAAAATTGCAATCCCACAAAGTCGACCTTGGGACTTTGTTGCCAATTTTATTGATTTTTCTCAGATTTTTCTTCTTTTTTGGGCCTAATCTGGCAACAATGAGACCCAACAAAGTCGGCCTTATGATTTTGTTGCCATTTTGGTCAATTTTGGCTACTTTGTTGGGCCTAATCTGGCAACACTGCATCCCACAAAGTCGATCTTTTCAATTTTGAGCGGTTAATCGCAATTTAGGATGCTTTTGTTGCCAACCTCAAAACTCAGCATTATTTTGCTTGCTCATGTTGGCAACACTGATTCCAGACAACTGATTTTGGTCATCTTAAGAGCAACTAGATGGTCACCAGACGAGTTAAAAACACAAAGAAAAATGCCTGAAGACTCCTTGTATTGTATTTGTTCATCAAAACACACAGTAGGTCGTAAAACATGCGAAAAAAAATGGCGATTTATGTTACCTATGCCGTAACGCTTGTTTTTAGTCGGAACCCACATCTTTGATGTCGAAAAAAGGAAAAACTAATTCATAACTTTAAAATTAATTAAACAAATTGAAAAATTGACAGTGATAAGAATGTTTTTGTTTTATTTTGACGGCTCCCGTCCGTCTCCAATCAGAACCGGACAATGATGCCAACTTAACCAAAGCGAGAACTAAATTTACCTTTTTTAATACTTCAAATTTAAATTTTCTAATTTCTACCCTAAAACGCGCTATTTTAGGAAGGGGTCAAGAAGGACTGGTCAAATACTTTGTATTGGAGGTTGGGGAGGTGATGAATGAAAGAGGGGAGGTGGTGGAAGGTTGAGGATGTGTAGAGAGTTGGGGAGGGGAGCGATAAGCAAGAGGAAGGAAAATAATTTGGAAAATTATTTTATAATAAAGAGAATTTTTAGAATATTAAGTTGGCAATTGTAATGTTTATAACCACACCAAGTATTGTGAAGTGCGAAGGTTACATTACCTCATTTCTCCACGTTTATTATCCATTTTATTTTAATAAATTCGCTCTAATTCTCATCGTCAAAGGTATGTTTGGTATAATTACAGCAAATTTGAGTAATTAAAGTGCTAATTTTTGATGTTTTATGTATTTTAATGGTGATTTTGTTGTCTTAAGGTAACTTAGGCATTGTAGCTCCAGATGTGCTGTTGTATTCGTGGATTTTGAAATTTTTTTTGTATTTTTAGATGCCTGGAGTTGAGGAAGTGAAGTCTAGTTGGGCGGATGAAGTCGAGGAGAATTCCGACGAGCTGCCGGCGTCGAGTGAAATTTACGAGAACGGCTACAAGATAGTGACCGAGTATAAAAGGAGAGATGACGAGAAAAAAGTGAAGATCGTGAGCACTTATAAGAGGGAAAGTCGGATGGTTTCGAAGTCGATCGCTCGTCGTAAAACGTGGAAGAAATTCGGCGCTTCCGCCGATGATAAGCCTGGACCGAATCCGGCGACGACCATCGCCACCGAGGAGATCTTCATGCAGTTCATTACTA
>JAGWEN010000286.1:0-102317 GCA_018703685.1 Orius laevigatus
TCCCCTTTTATCCCTTTTGGTCCCCTTTTGGCCCCCTTCTGGTCCCCTTTAGTTCCTTTTGGCCCCCTTTTGTCCCTTTTGGTCCCCTTTCGTTCCTTTTGGTCCCCTTTGTTCCTTTTGGTCCCCTTTTGTTCCTTTTGGTCCCCTTTCGCTCCTTTTGGTCCCCTTTCGCTCCTTTTGGTCTCCTTTTGTCCCTTTTGGTCCCCTTTCGTTTCTTTTGGCTCCCTTTTGGTCCCCTTTCGTCAATTTTGGTCCCCTTTTGTCCCTTCTGATCTCCTTTCGTTCTTTTTGGCCCCATTTTGTCCCTTTTGGTCCCCTTTTGTCCCTTTTGGTCCCCTTTCGTTCCTTTAGGTCCCCTTTCGCTCCTTTTGGTCCCCTTTTGTCCCTTCTGATCTCCTTTCGTTCTTTTTGGCCCCATTTTGTCCCTTTTGGTCCCCTTTCGTCAATTTTGGTCCCCTTTTGTCCCTTCTGATCTCCTTTCGTTCTTTTTGGCCCCATTTTGTCCCTTTTGGTCCCCTTTTGTCCCCTTTTGTCCCTTTTGGTCCCCTTTCGTTCCTTTAGGTCCCCTTTCGCTCCTTTTGGTCCCCTTTTGTCCCTTTTGTCCCTTTTGTCCCTTTAGGTCCCCTTTTGGCAACCTTTCGTTCCTTTTGGTCCCCTTTCGCTCCTTTTGGTCCCCTTTTGTCCCTTTAGGTCCCCTTTTGGCAACCTTTCGTTCCTTTTGGCCCCCTTTTGTCCCTTTTGGTCCCCTTTTGTCCCTTTTGGCAACCTTTCGTTCCTTTTGGCCCCCTTTTATCCCTTTTGGCCCTCTTTTGTCACTTTTGATCCCCTTTCGTCCCTTTTGATGATCTTTCGTTCAGTTTGGTCCCCTTTCGTTCCTTTTGGTCCCCTTTTGTTCTTTTTGGCCCCCTTTTCCTTCTTTTTGGTCCTTTTAGTTCCTTTTGGTGCCCTTTCGTACCTTTTGTGCAATAACAAGCCTAGTAATTTCAATAGAAAACAGGAAAGGAAGATTTTTGGTTTTTTAAACAGTTCATTGTTACCTACATCATTTTTTAATGTTTAATATGTAAAATATTAAATATATACTTGAGAGGTTTTTTGATGACATCTCAGGAGAATCGTCTCTTGGGTCCTATTCACAAAAAAGGTAACCAAGATTATTTTTTTCGTTGGAGTCTTATTAAAAACGTTGAACACGACAAGCTGTTGTCAAATTTCTAAAACATTTTTTAAAGAGTTTCCGACTGAAAAATGATATATTCAAGAATGGACATTTTGGGGTCTCCCACTTCTCCTTTTAACAATTAATTACAAGGGAGCCTTTCTCCGAAATTAATTCCACCGTGGCTACATCATCAATAACAACGGTAAATTCTCTACTCAAACAGAGTTGTAGACCCCATTCGACCGAGCTTATTTGTTCAAGAGCTCATATACAATCCGTCTCCGCTTTTCAACCGTTGCCGCCGACATTTTTCCGAATAATTCAAAAAACTTATTTAAAAATCAAAAATTTTGGATTAATATTATTTTCTCCTCTCTCTTTTTTTAAGCCATTATAATTCATTTTCTAATCCATTAGAAGTCTGTCCTTCTCGCTCACTACAATATAAATGCAAATTTATTTTTTTATTCATGCCTCAACCCTTTTCCTGGCACTTCATTAAAATCGAAATTGGCTCCCGTTTGCCCTCACTAAATATTCGACACCTTTACAAGGACTACATTAATTTCTTGCTGAAATATATTATATTTTCAATATCCGCTTGTTGAGTTTTTTTCTTTACTTCCGAAGCCTAAAAGATGAACAAGAATAATTGTTTTTTAAAATTTAAATTAAGGGCCAGGGGGGAAAAAAGATGAAAGTGGCCAAATTTCGAGAAAAATGAAAAACAAAGTTTGATTATGTAATATCCTATTGCTTGTAACATTCATCTATTTTCCCGCTTGTTCTACCAGATGATATCCTTCATAGCCCCTAGGTAGCGCAAATATCTCAAAATCGACTAAAAAGTGACTTTCATCATTTTTCCCCGGTCCTTCAACTAAAAACCCACCTTCATCCTATCGTCCCAGTCCGCTCTTTTTTCTACTTTCGCTCGAATCATTTCGTGTAGTAAACGAAAAACTGGAACGATTGAATTTTTCCTCCATATTTTTCAGGACTGAAAAAGATGGAAATTAACAATTGCAAAGGCTGTTTTAAACATCCGAGCTATAGTTTTAACTGCCAATTAAACATAATCCAATATTCGACTAGTTAACATTCAGTTTGATACCACTTCACTTGTCATTCTGTTTCCACAAACCGCAACCTAGTACGCCTCCGAGTTTATTTAATGCTCTCCTCTATTAACCAAATTCTAACTTTATGGCAAAAACATCGAATATAAAAGATTCTTGGAACAAAAAAAAATTCGAGTGAAAATGCGTAATCCTGTTTAGATTGCGGCTTTGGGTAAGTAAAACCACTACGAGGGAAAAAAAAGCTTCCGGAGGATAATGAGACTCCAACTTCACCCTTTATTTTCATCCACTTTCAAGAAGGTCACTTACCTATTGTTGGTTTTTCTATAAGCCGAATTTTACCTTAAAATTTTTTTTGGTTATGTTTGAATTATTGAGGGAATAATCTTAGGAAGGAGATTAATCGGTTTTGATTACTCCCTGAGCTCATAAGAGGATCATGAGCGCTGAATTAGAAACAATATGTCTGATGGCAGGCCTACTAATGTGCATTATAAACTAATTTAATCAACGTTTCCGTGGCTAACAAAGCAAACAAAGTCTTTGATGGTTAACCCCCCTACCCCTTTCATGGGACCACCACACTAGTCCAAACACATCTGGGAAGTCAAACCTAGCTTGCCATCGATTTCCTTCTATTTTCGTTGCCTGAACTAATAATGTTGCTATTGTGTTCATAGACTATTTGGCCCTTTTAATTTTCTTAGCTTGAAAGACATTTTTTAGATTTTAGTAAAAGGACACTATGAGCTTTTGAAAATCAACAATTTAGGTCAAAAAATTAAATTTTTTTCTTGGAAAAAGTGTTATTTTGGGTTTTTCATTTTGGGGATTTTTATACTATTAAGTAAGAAGTGTTCGACTGTACTGTAGAGAGCTAATAAAAGGGAGGAAGAAGATTAAACATGACGGTTGGAAAGGTTAATTTCGAATGATCCCCGGAATTGTAATTAACCCCTTTTGTAAGGTTAAGCCTCGCGTAAAATCAGCCCCTGTTTACCTAGGACCGGATCGTTGATAACCAAGAAATCGACTTTATTGGAAGGCGATTAGATAGCGTTAACGATTTCCGCGTCGTCAACCTCGCGCTAATGACTTTCGACGATTTCGAACATTGTGGAAGAATTTTATTTTTGTTTCTCGACTTGAGACGAAAATCTACCGGGAACTCTTTATTCAACTTAGAACGACATTTTTACGACAGTTTGAAAGTGGACTTTGACCCTTTTTGTACACAAAGATACACTATACAGGATGTTTGAATCTTCTCATACCTAATCTAGTCCAAGAGGGTAGGGGAAGTGATGGGAGTGTGGTGGGAGGTGGTGGAATGTGGGTAGGGTGAGGATCCAGGAGGGTAGGGACGTGATGGGAGTGTGGTGGGAGGTGGTGGAATGGGGGTAGGGTGAGGATCCAAGAGGATAGGGGAAGTGATGGGGGGGTCCAGGAGGGTAGGGAAGTGATGGGAGTGTGGTGGGTGGTGATGGAATGTGGGTAGGGTGAGGATCCAGGAGGATAGGGGAAGTGATGGGGGGGTCCAGGAGGGTAGGGAAGTGATGGGGGTGTGGTGGGAGGTGGTGGAATGTGTGTAGAGTGAGAATCCAGGAGGGTAGGGGTAGTGATGGGCGTGTGGTGGGAGGTGGTTGAATTGGGTAGGGTGAGGATCCAGGAGGATAGGGAAATGATGTGGTCCAGGAGGGTAGGGAAAGTGATGGGAGTGTGGTGGGAGGTGATGGAATGTGTGTAGAGTGAGAATCCAGGAGTTTAGGGGTAGTGATGGAAGTGTGGTGGGAGGTGGTGGAATGGGGTAGGGTGAGGATCCAGGAGGAAAGGGAAATGATGGGGGGGGGGTCCAGGAGGGTAGGGAAAGTGATGGGAGTGTGGTGGGTGGTGATGGAATGTGTGTAGAGTGAGGATCCAGGAGGGTAGGGGTAATGATGGGAGTGTGGTGGGAGGTGGTGGAATGGGGTAGGGTGAGGGTGCAGGAGGGTAGGGGAAGTGATGGGTGGAGAATCCAGGAGGGTGGGTGATGCGAGGGGGGAGGATCCAGGAGGGTAGGGGAAGTGATGGGAGGTGGTGGAATGGGGTAGGGTGAGTCCAGGATGATGATGGATGTGATAGTGAGGGTCCAGGAGGATAGGGGTAGTGATGGGAGTGTGGTGGGAGGTGGTGGAATGGGGTAGGGTGAGTCGAGGATGGTGGTGGACGTGATAGTGAGGGTCTAGGAGGGTAGGGGAAGTGATGGGAGGTGGTGGAATGGGGTCGGGTGAGTCCAGGATGGTGGTGGAAGTGATGGGGAGGGTCCATGAGGATAGAGGAAGTGATGGGGGTTCTTCCTCCATAACTAGCATGCCAGATTGTTTTTTACCTGGATCATGAGGGGACTTGAAATTAAAAGGTTAATTTTGACCATTCCTCTTTGAGAATCCAGACTTTAAGCTCTTGGAAAGAAAATTTTTACATTTTTCCCCGATTGGGGCTTTGAGTCGAAACGTTCTGCCCTGTCAAACGAGCGCAAACATCGTGAAACGTGTTCTCCTCCAACATTTTTCCGCACGTTCTATTCCCAAACATTACCTTTTCTCTTTATGGGATCTGTGAGGTCTTTTAAACACAAATAAAGAAAAAAAAAAATTCCAAAAAACTTTTCTACGGAGAAAATATTTTTATCGTTCTCACAAAATAAGAAAAACAAACTCCACAGAACTTTCAAAATATAGGTCAAGTCTATTTCAAGTCGCATTTGACTATATTTTAGGCATACAGCAAAAGTTTGGAGTATGGGAACAATTAAAACACATTTCGAATCTAGTTTTCAAAGTAGCACGCATGTAACATAAGTTTTTGAAACCAATGTTGTCCTACGTTCTTCTACAATTAAATTCTTCAGACATTTGTGACATAAAAGTGCTTAAGACGGACTTAAGTTTCTAAGTTACTTCTCGCTAATAAACTTTTCAAGCCTTCCCTTTTCAGTTGAAAGTGGTTGCAAATAGAGATAACTTATTTGTATCAGCCCCTTTGCTTTTAGTACAACTGCGGGAAGGTGAGAGGGAAAATTCTCGGCAACTTTTTACCACCCCCGCCCTTCCCATCGACATATCTTCTTCAAATCGAGAAGAAAACTTTTTAAGTTTTGACAAGATATTGCTTTTATTTTGTTAAAACATAAGTTTTAGTTGTATTCATGTTTATCAGAAATTGGCTCCCTGTCCTCTCATAATGCTTTTGATTTTATAAGCCTTAAAATTATAAAATGACGATAAAACAACTGCCTTATCTTGAATTTCAAGCTTCACGTCGAAAGTACGCCCCTTAACTTATAACCTCATCAGAGTCTTTATTGAGTTAATGAAAAACTTTGAAGATTTTCTTTAAAACTTTTCCAGACAGATATTACATTACGAAGAGCATTTAAAAATTAAAACAAACGAAATAATAATTCATACTTTTTTCCTTTCAACCATAAGAAATTAAACGTTCAACTATTTTTATCAACGAAAACTTTAAAAATATCCTTTATGGTAGATAAAAAGTTAAATTCATTGTCTAGGGAGTGGTAATTTGCATAAAATATATTTATTTATATGTACAATTTTAGCCTAGGGGGTTCAAAAAACAAAGAGGGAAGGAAAAAAGGAAAGCAAGGATAAAATATAACATAAAAACTGGAAAGTTCCTTCCCCCAGAGTTGGGTCCGGACTAGGGAGTTTAACTTCCTTAGTTTAATTATGATTACAAAGTTTATGATTTTCAAAAAAATAAAAACTTGGCGAACTATATTAATGTATTCTAAAACTAAAATTCAAATGCAATTTTTCAAAAAAAACCAACAGTTCAGGATATTGGAGAAACACATCAAAGAAAAATGCCTATTTGAAAAATAATTATTTGTTAACGACGATATCTTCTGAACCGCTTAACCAATTTTGACTTTTAAAAACTCATTGGACGCAAAATTTAATATTCTTTGGTTTTTTACTTCGTGGTTAAGTCGATAAAGCGCATTGTTTTCGAGCTAGAGATCAAAAACTCAAAAAATTGCCAAATTTTTCCGGTTTTTTCAAAATGGCGGACGAATCTCAGGTTGTAGGGTGACGCAAACTTGGATTTAGAATACCCTTATCCTCCAAGATGAAATCATAAAATAAAATGTTGCACCTTTTGCAATTTCTAACCCAACTTTAGATAAGTTGTTTTTCTTGTTAAAAACAGGCTTAGGGAGGATAATAGACTTTTGAAACTTTCTATGTTTGATAAGAAACATTATTTTTTGAAAGAACGAACTAAAAATTCATATTGAATATTAAATAATAAAACTAATTTTGTAGAAAAGATAAAAGTTGATGTAATCTAATGGTTTTTTTCCCTCTTCTACCTCTTTTTCCTAACAACCCCGACATAACCGACTCGAGTAAACGTTTAAGGAAAAAGAAAATATGTAGTAAAACCGGAAAAGGGGGAACGTTGAGAGATTTTACCTCAGCGTAACTGCTTCAGACTCGTTTTAATCAGGAAGTCAAATATCATGGGAATTTCGGCTTTTCCAAAGACGAATTTAATTTGCATAATTTTTATCTTCCATTATTTCCGTAACATTTGCGTATTTATAGTCGAATTTCCGTCGAAGAATACCAAAATTAACAAAACAACATAATAAGGGGAGGTGGTGGGAGGGTCCAAGGGGGTAGGGGAGGTGATAGGAGAGTTGTGGTGAGGTGGGGGACGGAAAAAACCCTTTGAACTTGAAAAGTAGATAAAACCCCCAATTTCGCTCATTCAAGAATTCTGACCACCATTAATTAAAACTTAAATGCTATTTGCTACTATTGGATTCGTGTTATTAAAAAAACAAGTATAATTAAAAATGGAGTTTAATTTAAAAAATTAATTGCCAACGGTTTTAATTAAACCAATCGCTTTGAAGCTTTCTTTTTTTAAACGAAAATCAAAGGGTTTATTAGATCAAAATAAAAAAATTAGTTTTTAACTTCCATATCCACTCAATAGAATAAATTGACAGTGGAAGATGATTTTCAAACAAAAAATTTGTTCATACTCCATACATTTTGTTTGTTTAAAATTTCATGACAGATGAAATGTTGGAAGTTTTCCCTTCTAACTTTTGTAATAGCTGTTCTGGAAGATTATAAACTTCACATATTTCTTTAAAAATTTATTGGGATGAGAAAAAAGCCAAAAGATTCCAGGATGTGTCACTTTGCTTCTTGAGTCTCTCTTGTGTGGAGTCTGCTTTGCATTTATATTAAAGCACTAAGGTTCAAATGAGCTATCGTCACCCTGATTTGAAGATAAACCTAATAGCATTTTCATTCTTTTATATATATTTAAAAGCCCTTTTCATATTTGTTTAATATATTCTGAAATTTCATCTTTGTTTTGGAAAGCTTTAATCCATAATTAGTCCATGAAATGAGTCTTTTATCACGTATCAAATTGTTCTAAGCTTGATTTTGAAGAAAAATGATTGTATATTATCCTGGAGATTTTGTAAATTGGTAATAAATACGTCGTTTTCTCTTATCGGGCAATTTAGGTCTAAATTAGGAGTAATGGGTTTCAATAAATCGTCCTTTCTATTAATTAAGCTTGAGATAATCATTTCGCTTTAGAGAGGAACATTCATCAAGTGTAGCGTCACTTGGAATAGGGAACAAGACAGCCTTCCCGAGGGTAAAATGATGCCGTCAATGGTTTAAAGGTTTATGAGGGTTAGATCCCTTTGAATTCCCACAATAACGGAATCGAAACGGGAATATTTTTCGGGTTATTGAGGTCGTCAAGATTCTTTAGAAGCGATCAAATGGATGTTCGGGGAGATATTTTGGTTCGAGTCCAGGAGGCATCAAAGACCAATTAAGGGCGAACATGTTAAGTTTTCGAGTGTTTCCTAAGTCCCTTGTTTGGAGCGCCTATGGATATTAATTTCTTGTTTGTTGGACCATTTTACTCCTTTGTATTCATGATATGCAGGATTTTGAGGCCAAAACACAATCTTCTCTAGGAACGACAATTTTTTTTTCATTAAAGAAAAGATTAAAGATAAAACTAATTGTGTTTTGCCCTAAAAACATCTTAAAACACATTTTGGGTTGAAAAATTTAGTGGACAAAAAAGATGTAAAAAATATAAAATCGACTTCAGATTCGTATTTCTTGCCCTAAAAACATCCTAAAACCATATTTGGAGCCAAATCGAAAAGTCAAAATTTATGGTCAAAAAAAGTTAGGAAAGGGTCCCCCTTTAGTAGTAGAAAAAATTATTTAAAATCGAAATAACCGACCCCAGATTCGTGTTTCTTGCCCTAAAAACATCCTAAAACCATATTTGGAGCCAAATCGAAAATTCAAAATTTTGGGTCAAAAAAGTTGGGAAAGGGTCCCCCCTTAGTAGTAGAAAAAAATGATTTAAGATCGAAATAACAGACCCCAGATTCGTGTTTATTGCCCTGAAAACATCCTAAAACCATATGTGAAGCCAAATCGAAAAGTCAAAATTTAAGGTCAAAAAAAGTTAGGAAAGGGTCCCCCTTTAGTAGTAGAAAAAATTATTTAAAATCGAAATAATCGACCCCAGATTCGTGTTTCTTGCCCTAAAAACATCCTAAAACCATATTTGAAGCCAAATCGAAAAGTCAAAATTTTTGGTCAAAAAAGTTGGGAAAGGGTCCCCCCTTAGTAGTAGAAAAAAATTATTTAAAATCGAAATAACCGACCCCAGATTCGTGTTTCTTGCCCTAAAAACATCCTAAAACCATATTTGGAGCCAAATCGAAAAGTCAAAATTTTGGGGCAAAAAAGTTGGGAAAGGGTCTCCCCTCAGTAGTAGAAAGATTTAAAATCGAAATAACAGACCCCAGATTCGTGTTTCTCGCCCTAAAAACATCCTAAAACCACATTTGGAGCAAAATCGAAAAGTCAAAATTTTGGGTCAAAAAAGTTAGGAAAGGGTCCCCCTTTAGTAGTAGAAAAAATTATTTAAAATCGAAATAACCGACCCCAGATTCGTGTTTCTTGCCCTAAAAACATCCTAAAACCACATTTGGAGCCAAATCGAAAAGTGAAAATTTTGGGCCAAAAAGTTGGAAAAGGGTCCCCCCTTGATAGCGGTCGAAATAGATGTTTTAGAATCTAAAAAATCAACTTCAAATTCGAGTTTTTGACCTAAAAACATCCTAAAATCATATTTTGTGTCAAATCAAAGTGAAAATTTTTGAGTCAAAAAGTAGGGTAAAGGTCCCCTTGATAGTGGTAAAAAAATATTTTCAAACCATTAAAGATAAAATAAAATTCGCATTTTTCACCCCAAAAAGAGTTAAAAACCACATTTTGAACCAAATCCTGCACCGAATTGACCATTTTTTGAGACATTCATACGCCATCCATAGAAAATAATTGGATAATATTGCAATATTAAGTTCTTGCAAAACACCAGATTTTAAACAAAGAAAAAACTCTTTAAGATTCATGAAAGCTCTTTTCTAAAATGGCCGGAGAAGATTAGGAAGTTTTTAATTTCGGAATCGCTCGATAAAAAACGTAGGATTACGACAAAAAAAACCGTTCCACCATTTTCAGTTATTAAAAGCTTAAAAACAATAATTTGACAAGAGTTTAATCGCCATTCGACAAAGGACTTACATATAAGCTTTTCCGGATTTAACCCTTGCAAACATTCATAACGTTTTCAATTTCCCTCTTTTTACAATAAACCGCATTTTCTTCGCTAGTTTCTTCCCTTTTAGGCCAGATTGGCAATTCAATCCTCACGCTATCAAAGAACATTGAGAAATAAAAACACATTGGGGTTTAAAAAAAAAGCATTCAGAAGGAATTTCCCTGAGGAAGAATAAAACAACGTAAATAAATGTTTAAGTGCGTTTAAATCTTATCTTTCGTCTTTTTTATGTTGAGGGCCAAAGATGGATTTTGAGAAAACAAGAAACCTTTTAAATCAAAACAGAAGGATCTTGGTATGTTAATTATGCGAAACGGTTCTAATTCCTTGTTGAAAATGCGGTAAGGTCGTCAGTAGGCCGACAAAGAGGGTTTAAGGCGGAAAGACATGAGATGGCTAGGTAGATTAAACGTGTAGGATTCGTCAGTGGGAAAGTAAAGGGTAGAATGAGTGGGGAGGGATTAGTTTAGGCCCTTTTGATGTCGACGCGATGAGCATTCAGGAATTCGGTGGATTTATCACGATCCAACTTCTTCCCTCGCCCTACCTTTCTCATTAACGACCATTCAGAATTAAGTCGGAGACCAGAAATCAACAATTCAAGGCCTTTTGTACTCGGAAACAAAACAGCCACGATTGTTCTTAAGGATAATACACTCTAATTAATCAATGGATTTAATTTGTTTTTACATTTTTTTTCATATGAAAGATACGTTTTTGAATCAAAATTTCGACTTTTAGAAAAGAACTGTTATTTTGAAGTTATTTAGGTAAAATTTACCGACCCCATCCTTGAGAATATCTTTAAATGCTTAAAAATCTATGAGTGACCATTTTGTGGCAAAAGGATGAAATCTAGATATAAAGGACCACTCGTGATCAAAAATCAAGCGAAAAAGAGCCTTTTTTGTCGCAAAGGAAAAAAATGGATCTAAAAGAGCCCTTAATGTCCAAAAATCGATGTAAAAATTGCCCCTAGTGTCCATTAAGGATCAAAAATCAAGCTAAAAGGCCCCCTTTTTATAGTAAAGGAACAAAATCTGGTTGGAAGGGCCCCAGTGCCCAAAAAAAGGTCAAGAATCAAACCTAAAAAGCTTTTGTAGTTAAGGATAAACGTTAACAAGGCCTGGTGTCCAAAAAGAATCAAAATTCAAGCTAAAAGGGCCACTAATATTCAAAAAGGATCAAAAATCAAGCTAAACCTGCTAAAGGGCCCCTAGTGCCTAAAAAAGATCAAAATGCAAGCTAAAAGGGCCCCTAGTGTCTGAAAAAGATCAAAATCCTAGCTAAAAAGGGACCCTAGTATCAAAAATCTAGCTAAGAGGGCCCGTAGCGTCCAAAAAGAATCAAAATTCAAGCTAAAAGGGCTCCTAGAGTCTAAAAAAATCCGCTAAAAGATCAAAAACCAAGCTAAAAAGGGCTCCTAGTATCCAAAAAGGATTTTAAAAAAATCAAGATAATATGGGTCCCAAGTGTCTAAAAAGGATCAAAATTCAAGCTAAAAGGGCCCCTAGTGTCTAAAAAAGATCAAAAATCAAGCTAAACCTGCTAAAGGGACCCTAGTATAATTAGATCAAAAACCTAGCTGAGAGGGGCCATAGTGTCTAAAAAGGATCAAAATTCAAGCTAAAACGGCCTCTAGTGTCTGAAAAAGATCAAAATCTAGCTAAAATCTATCTAACCTATCTAATGGGACCCTAGGGTCAAAAAAGGGTCACAATTCAAGCTAAAGGGCCCCTAGTGTTAAAAAAAAAAAAAAAATCTCGCTAAAAAGGTTCCCTAACGTCCAAAAAGGATCAAAATGCAATCTAAAAGGGCCCCTAGTGTCAAAAAAGGATCAAAAATCAAGCTAAACATGCTAAAGGGACCCTAGTGTCAAAAAAGGATCAAAATTGAAGCTAAAAGGGCCCCTAGTGTCTAAAAGAAAATCAAAAACCTCGCTAAAAAGGGTCCCTAATGTCCAAAAAGGATCGAAATTCAAGCTAAAAAGGGCTCCATCGTATCCAAAAAAGGATCAAAATCGGAATATCCGAGCCTGTTTAGGATTGATTCGTTGTCTCCGTTTTGTCGAAACCTTGAATATGAAAATTAATGATATCTGGAGAGGGCCTTGTGCCTCTGACGTTTCATGAACTAATTAATGAACTAAAGTACGACTCTCGATTCGTGAAATTGACAAATTGTGTAACACCATCGGCCCATTCGCGACCTTTCCGAAATGATCTATTGTCCATGATCTATGGAAGAAAAACGACTGGACCCGTGAATTCAACTTGATGTTAAAATATCGTTCGTTTCCTTCCTTTATGAGAATTTATAACCCCCCTTGCTCATTTTCATAGCCTACGTTGATTTTTTTTTCCACTAGTATGCACCACTTGAAAACCTTCGATTATTATAATAATCCGCTATGAAATTAATGAATCGTGCAACGTTTTCGCTTGATATGAAATTGAAGCATCTACATTAAAATGCATTAAAGTTCAAGTGGGGTTTATAACTAATGGCTTAAATATTTGCATACATATTAGGTAGTTGAGTATTGTATCCATCATAGTGGTCTTCATAATTACATAGTTTCAGAAAATAATTACCTAACGTTTTTCAATAATTTCAGGTGGGGGAGGGTAGGGGAGGTAATGGAACAGTGGAAGCTGGAGGGAGGAGGAGGAAGGTGGAGTGAGGTGGAAGAAGCTGGAGGGAGGTGGTGGAAGGGGGAGGGAGGAGATGGAAACTGGAGGGAGGTGGTGGAAGGGGGAGGGAGGACTAGGAAGAGGGAGGGAGGAGAAGGAAGCTGGAGGGAAGAGGAGGAAGCTGGAGGGAGGAGGAGGAAGCTGGAGGGAGATGGAGGAAGCTGGAGGGAGATGGAGGAAGCTGGAGGGAGGAGGAGGAAGCTGGAGGGAGGTGGAGGAAGCTGGAGGGAGGAGGAAGCTGGAGGGAGGAGGAAGCTGGAGGGAGGTGGAGGAAGCTGGAGGGAGGAGGAGGAAGCTTGAGGGAGGTGGAGGAAGGGGGAGGGAGTAGGAGGAAGCTGGAGGGAGGAGGAGGAAGCTGGAGGGAGGTGGAGGAAGCTGGAGGGAGGAGCAGAAAGCTGGAGGGAGGTGGTGGAAGGGGGAGGGAGGACTAGGAAGGGGGAGGGAGGACTAGGAAGGGGGAGGGAGGAGAAGGAAGCTGGAGGGAGGAGAAGGAAGCTGGAGGGAGGAGGAGGAAGCTGGAGGGAAGAGGAGGAGGAAGCTGGAACTAGCTGCCATCCTCATTGAGTTATGAGGATCTTTCTCCACACCACATTTCTAATGATGCTCGTATTTTTTGACGGAAAACTCAATTTTTGAACTTAAATTTCAGCCTTTTTACAAGGATAAAGGATACTTTTGGTTAATGCATAGATAGCCAAACATTTCTGCTTATAAACGCGAACTTTCCATGTTTTAAATATTCCATTATGAATATGGATTTTGTCTAAAAACAAACAAGAGATTCCCCTCAAGGTTCGGAGGTTTTAGACGTTTTTATAAGGAAGTGCCCTTAACAGAAAATCATAAAGAGGAAGTATATAAAAAGGAGGTGTTTTTCCACGACCGAAAAGAGACTTCTCGAGCTTTATTGCGCCTCAAGTTTGTAGTCTTTCAAGACGAATCGATATACACTTTATGTAATACCTAGAAGAACAAAAAATTTAATAAAATAATTCGGTTTTTCGATATATTATCCCTAAACAATGGGTTTTCTAGGCATTTTTTTCTCATCAAAAGGGCTTTAAAATAGGAATAGAGCAAAATTAATCAACCATATTCATTCCAAGAGATAATTCCATGAATAGGGAGACAAAGGAGCCTCACCTATACAAAAAGGGCTTCTATATTAAGAAAATTTACAAAAGTGAAAAACCCTTTCACGGATTTATTCCCATAATCCTAATAAATGAGTCTGGCGAATCTTTTATTTTAAAAAGAAAAAAAAAAAATTTTTTTTTTACTTCCCCAGTCATGTTGAGTTCTTTTATTTTACTTTAATAAGAGTTAAGTTTTATAAGTATTCCTTTGAGTTAAGAAAGTTTAGAGTTTAGGCCGTAACTTTATATTGTGTTTCGCCTCTTCGTGGCGTGACTGTTTCTACTTTTTATTGCATTTTTTATTAACGCCGATTCAATTTTTAAAATCGGCTTTTGTTTTAAATTCATTCAATAAAACGCCTTTTAATGGGACTTTGTGCGAAATTTTCATTAAAATGTGTCACTTTCAGCGTGAACTTTGACCATAAAAATGAACCTTAAGATGGAAAATTTCTAAAATGATTTTTTCTTCGAAAAATGGCTCAGGATAACGCCTACAAGTTGCTGGATGAGAGTGTGGCCTCAAAAACTTAAAGATAATAAACTTTTTTTTTGCCGTACGAGAAAACTACTGGTCCGGCGGTCTCCGGATTAGACTCATTTTAAAGGTTAATAATTAAGAAACATTAAAAAAAGTCCGAAAACCATCCATCTTTTAAGGTTTGGGAATGGTACCGCTTTTTTAACTTCTGAAAAAAAGTCTTATTTTTTGTTACATTTATGGATTTTGCGTAAAACCAGTAATTTTATCGATTATTTTTAAGGTTTTTATAATTTTGCAATAAATTTTTTTTCTTCTTTAACTTGCACTTGAAGATATATTTAAATATTTTAGATGTAAAAAAAAATGAAAAAAAAAAAAAAAAACTCTTTTTCCAAGGAGAGGAAAGAAAAAGAAAAAAAAAAGAGTGGAGTTCATAATACTTGGGAGTCTAATAAGTAGAAAGGATACCGAGGGTGTTTGTTCGAGGTAAATTGTGAGAAAACATCGCAAACTTCTGCCTACTGAACACCTTTACTTCTCGTCTTCGTTCACTACGTGACTTCCTTCAAGTTTTATTTTTACGAAAGATAAAATTTCTTTATGTTTTTACCGACTTTTATAATAAAAGAAAAAAATGGATAAAAGCGTGAGAATCTTAGACGATGATGAAACTTGCATCTGCAACTCAATTAGCTTTTCCCTTTTTCTCGATAATCCGGTTATTGCTTTATCGAGGGGCCTTGAGGAAAAGTCTCGATGGTGGAAACCACTTAAGGGCCAATCAAAATCCCACAGTTCAAATCGACGATTTTCTCCTTTCAACATTTTTATTGAATAATAGTCGAATCTATTATGACAAGCTGGATGTTTTTTTAGTTAAAAGACCGTAAAAGACTTTATGGCTTCTAGGGTCGCAGCTGTCCGAGTTAATAAAGCATGTTAATGCCCTGGAAGGGTTCGTTAATATTATAATTAGGGTGTGGCCAGTGCGAATACCCCTCTTTGACGTCCCTACCCTTACCGTCCTCAATCCTGAATAAACCATACCTTTAATATTGATATTAGACTTAAATCGTTTAATTAATTTAAACTTTTTATTTGCAGGTTCGCTGCGAAACTTGATCATCTCCAAACTCTCGATAGGCTGCTGAAAAAAGATTATGACCGTCGGGCAACTCCAACGAATCACTTAAGTATGCAGAATTCCACAAATATTATTTTATGTTGAATCGATGCTAAAATTAGATTGTGTAACATTCCAAGCAAAACTTTCAACTACACCCTAACTATATCCCAGTTTTCCCCAACTATTTACTTCTACCTCCCCCCCAACAATGTTGCCAGTTTGGGCAATATATCGCTAATTGGTCTACTTTTTTGGGGCTATCTGGCAACGCTGCCCCCCAACTAAATAAAAATAACTCCTTCTCCATTACCTCCCTAAACATCCTACCAAATGCCACCATAAAAAAAAAGGCAAAATTTGGCAATTTTTTTAGTTTTTGATCTCTAGCTCGAAAAAAATGCGTTTTATCGACTTAACCACGAAGTAAAAAAAGAAAGAATATTAAATTCTGCGTCGAATGAGTTTTTAAAAGTCAAAATTGGTCAAGCGGTTCAGGAGATATCGACGTTAACAAATGATTTTTTTTTTTTGTGCTGGTTTTTGATCAAATAGCTCATTTTACTACACTTCTCCCCAACAATGTTGCCAGTTTTGGAGATATATCGCGAATTGGGCTACTTTTTGGGACCTAATCTGGCAACCCTGCCCCCAACTAAATAAAAATAACTCCCATACTACCCCCTCCTCAACCTCCCTAAACATCCCACCAAATGCCACCATAAAAATAACTCTTTTTTAATAAATTAGGCCTTGAGACCGACCTCAATAGCCTCCTTTCCTCCGGAAATCCGCTAAAAAAGTCTTAAAATCAAGCTTTTAACTTTAATCCGGAGCCCGAAGATTTCCTTTTTTATTCAAAACGGCATCAACTTGGCGAAAATTCCATTAGAAAACAAGAAAAGAAAAAATAATCAACAAAATGTTAATTTAGAAACATGAGCGACCTTTTTGTCTTTACTTTTTCCTAGAAAATACAAAATTGCCTCTTTCCTTTTCTTAGTTTTCAAAGGCAATTTTTCATTCCTTAATAAATTCTTGTAAGTTGACAAAAGCGTCAAATCGCCTTTTTTATACGAGAGTTTTTAAAGTAACAGAAACGAGATAAAATTAAAGATGAATGAAGTACTCGACCTACCTAAATTGAAAAGTGGAATTGAAAAATTATTGTTTCCTTAGACTCCTTTTTCCCCCTTTCCTTTTCGGATGTAAACGTTTAAAATTGTACCCCAGGTTGTTTTCATTGAAATCAATAACAAATTATGCAAATTTTGTTTTGTGGGAGCAGCAGTTGAAGGTCTTTGATATAAATGGTCCAAAAATAATTGTGTGGAAGCCATAAAAACACTCACGTACAAAAAAAAAAAAAAAAAAAATTCTTTGGTGCGAGATAACTATCATACCGGATTTCACGTTTTAATTCAATTTTGTTCCTAAAATTATTTAAATACCTAAAGATTTAATGACAGTAGGTCAAACGTGACAGGAGGGACTTTCCGAAGGTATCCATGAAGAGTTTTCGTTTCGGAATTCAGGTTTGCCTTACCCAAAGGAGATTAATGGCTCCTTTCGTTAGACAAT
This sequence comes from Orius laevigatus, assembly GCA_018703685.1. NCBI lineage: Eukaryota > Metazoa > Arthropoda > Insecta > Hemiptera > Anthocoridae > Orius > Orius laevigatus. The sequence goes on from JAGWEN010000286.1 coordinate 16,960, forward strand.
GTCTAGTCACGCTTTGACACGACTCCATCGAACATCACCACCCACAACACCCAACCTTTCCACCACCCTTTAACTTCCCATCTCCTTTTCCACTCTCATCCCCGACCAATTCTCAAAGCGCAATTTATCTCCGTCGCCAAAATAGCAATAAATTATGTCATCCAAAAAAAGACTTCATTTTATTTCTTCATTATTTTTTTCAATCAAAAAATCAAATTTTGTTTTATACGTGGTTTGCCTGGGACGTTTATGTGTGAAAATTTCCCTCCTCACCATGAAAATCTAGAGTTTCTATCCCGAGTAATCCGAGCTCGCTTCAATTAGAGGGAGCTAATCCGAGCAGATTTCTTGGGTTTTCGCGTCGTGATCAATTCATGAGATTGCTTTAGAATGGCGGTAACAGGCCCTGACAACGGCTGATTGTTTCTTAATCTTTAAAACACTCTTCAATATTTGAAAGAAGATTATTAAATATTCGCATCATAGCTTGTACCTGCAGTGTCATTCATTTCAGTTTTTACAAAATATTTCCTCTTGTTTGGTGGTGGTTGCTGGGAGTGAAAAACGTTCGATAGGGTTATATTGGCAGGATTAAAGGGAAGAATTTTAGAGGTGGAGGAGGGGTGGTTGTGGGAGAATTTAAGGGGAAAATGATTCTGAATTTAGGGAAAGGTTTAGGATTGTGGAGGGAGTGTGGGCTAGAAATAGGGGGTAGAGACGTGGAGTTGGAGGAGTGGGAGATACGTAATATTGAAAATTCTGGAGAGAAATTGGAAGTCAAGGGATTAAAATTGGAGTTTACCAGTAAGTTCATCAGTTCAGTGGGAGTCAAAGGGAAAAATTTGAGGTTGTGTTGGGGGGAGAGAATGGTTGTGAATTTGGGGGAGTTTGGCGTTTTCGGGTAGTTTGGGAGTTGGAGGGAACAATTTGGGGTTGTGGGGGGAATTTGCAATTTGGGGGTTGGGTGAGTTTGAGGGTTGGAGTTGGGGGGGTGGGGAGAGAAAGGTTTCTGATAGAGTGCTGGGGGGAACGGTACTGAGGAGGTTTGGGGGGTGTATTGGAGATTGTGGCTAGGTAGGTTAGGTAGTTTAGGGAAGAAAAATTTGGGGTTGTGATGGGGGGAAACAATTAGTGAATTTGGGGGAATTTGGGTTTTTCGGTGAGTTTGGGGGTTGGAGGGAAAAATTTGGGGTTGTGGGGGAGGAGAATTGGGAATTGGGGGGAAGTTTGGGGTTTTCGGGTGAGTTTGAGGGTTTTTGGGTTGGAGTTGGGGGGAGGGGAGAATGGGGTCTGATTGAGTGCTGGAGGGAACGTTAGGGGATGCTGAGGAATTTGGGGGAATATTGGAGATCATGGCTAGAAATTGGTAGTTTGGGGAAGGAAAAATTTGGGGTTGTGATAGGGGGAGAGAATTGTGAAATTGGGGTAGTTGGGCTTTTGGGTGAGTTAGGGGGTTGGAGTGAAAAATTTGGGATTGTGGGGGAGGAGAATTCTGAATTGGGGGAAGTTTGGGGTTGCGATGGGGGGGAGAATAGGAAGTTTGGGGGAGTTGGGGGGGGGGTTAGGTCAGTTTGGGGTTGCATTGGGGGTGGGGGGAGAATTGGAAATTTAGGGGAGTTTGAGGTTTTTGGGTGAGTTTGGGGTTTTCGGGTGAGTTTGAGGGTTTTCGGGTTGGAGTTGGGGGTGGGGAGAGAAGGGGGTCTGATAGAGTGCTGGGGGGAACGTTAGGGGATTCTGAGGAGGTTTGGGGGTGTATTGGACATCGTGGCTAGAAATTGGTAGTCTGGGGAATTTCGGGGATATTTTGGAAATGGGAGTTATTGGAGAGATTGTGAATCGAGTACATACAATTGGATTGAGTTTGGGGGTTGGAGGGAAAAATTTGGGGTTGTGTGAGAGAGAACTTTTGTGAATTTGGGGGAGTTTGGCGTTTTCGGGTAAGTTTGGGCGTTGGAGTGAAAAATTTGGGGTTGTGAGAATTTGGAATTTGTTGTTTTGTTTTGGGTGGGGAGTTTGGGGGTTGGAGGACAAGTTTTTTGCGGGTTTTTGGGTCAGTTTGGGGTTGCGATGGGGGGAGAATTGGGAATTTGGGGGAGTTTGGGGTTGTGATGGGGGGGGGGAGAATTATGAATTTAGGGGAGTTCGAGGTTTTTGGGTCAGTTTGGGGTTGCAATGGGGGAGGGGAGAATTGGGAATTTGGGGAGTTTGGGGTTGCGATGGGGGGGGGGAGAATAGGAAATTTAGGGGAGTTGGGGGGAAGGGGGGGTTGAGTCAGTTTGGGGTTGCATTGGGGGTGGGGGGAGAATTGGAAATTTAGGGGAGTTTGAGGTTTTTGGCTCAGTTTGGGGTTGTTATGTGGGAAGAATTGGGAATTTACTGGAGTTTGGGGTTTTGGGCCGGGGGTTGAAGGGAAAAATTTTGGGATCTAGCGGAGTTGGGGAAGATAACGGGGAACTTGGGGGTTTTCGGGTGAGTTTGGGGTAGAAAATGGGGTCTCATATGGGAAGGGATATGGTGAGTGGTGGTATTCTTTTCTGAAAGAGTGGAATAGTAGAATGTTGTCTGAGTTAATCAGTGCTTTTGTGTTCAGTGGTTTAGGTGAAAATTGGTTTTGAGGATGATTTTCACGGGATTAGCTCCTGACAAGTAATTTTTAACGTTTTCTAACACGCGTTTTTTCCCCTCACCGAAAAGGATTAATGATTTTTATTTGCTCGTTCTTTTATTTGTTCAGGATGATTAATGACGTACTTAAATCGAAAACCAATAGCTAATTACCCACATAAAATTCCGATTTGTCTTCTCCCCTTCTCCATTAATCACCAAATTAAGGACATAAACTCGTGGGTAAAATCACTTTTCTCACTTCAATTTTTTTTTTACCTCTTAAAGTCTAAACACCTTTTGATAAAAAGTTCGGTTTAGGGGTATAAAGACGCCGGTGGGAGCTTTGTAAAAACTTGCTTTCATTGCCCGTTTAATTATTTTTTATTGGCTTCCACACAATTAAGATTCTTCGTCGTAAAACGGTAGACTCAAATTGCCTTCCACCTTTAGTCTTTTCTTCTAGGTTCAACTTGAAATTAGCACGATAAACGCCATAGTTGTTTTTTAAAAACCAATTAAAAGGTTTTCTCTTTTATAAAACTTTTTCTTAGACAGGTTAAAAAAAAAAAAAAAAAAAAAAACTTTCGTTTGAAATTACTTATATTTTATTATAGTTGTGAACTCTTTAACTTTATTACCTATTCTGAATATTGAGTCAATATGTCTGGAGCTTCCCAGACGTAAGTTACCTAAACAATTTTACGCAAAAACCTCCCCTGCATACCCCATTTTTGGCCTATAAGACCCCAGTAACCTCATTCCTTCTCTATCCCCCAATATCTCACATTAAACCCAACTCAATCTTCATTTTGATTCTATCATCTTTTTGATTGATTTTGATCCTCCCTGACATTTTTCCTAAATAAATATACAACACGTCATTTCGAAGTTGGAAATATTTTTTTCGTGTTTAAGCTGGGATGTAAAACTGAATATTAATTTTTTTTTTTTAATTAATGGTCCACTGCGTAAGTTGGGCTCCACTTTCAATTTCTTTGAAAACCATTCGTTTTATTTTTAATTTAAAAAAATATTGTATTTCCTGTTTTAGGTGGTATTCATTAAAAAGTATGAAAATAATCGTTTTTCCCCTTTAATTAATTTTAGGTAGATTTACTTTTAATGAAATGCTTAAATTTGGGAGGTCTGATAGGAATTAGGAAGGGTTGAAAAAAAAAAATTCTACAGTTTTCGATAGGCTGGACCCGCAATGCACTCCGGAGTTGCGGAATGGTTGATTCTAACCCCTGAATTTCTGCTCTTCTTTTCAGTTTTTTAGCTGATTTCCAATGGAAATGAAGCTATTGAGGCAGGTGTGATGGAGACTCCAGGCTTAAAGGCCTATATATTCGTGATCAAGGCGTTCTGGGGATCACGAAAATATAATAATTTCCAATTCATGTTTTTTAACTCTAAATCCAAATGTAAGTAGTATAGGATCCCCTCCCTGGCCCTCAACCCGAATCAGGACCATTTTTTTTCCGAGTTGAAATCGTGAATTTAAAATGTAAATATTATTTCAAGGTATTCATGTTTTCACATCTTAACACATGTCTCGACGGAGCAACTTGTGTGAATATGTTAGGGAACACCAATAAAGGCTAAACTTGTACTGGAACAACATCATTCCTTTTTAGCAACTTTTTGTGCGTTCTAAGTTTAAAAAAATACCCATTCATCTTCATATTTTCGCCTAGACCTTGAAGAGATTAAAAGGAATTTTGAAGCGAATTTCGTCCGTTCCATTTTTCAAACTGATAAATAAATAAAAAAGATCGTTTTTCGCTCTCATGTTCTAAACCGTGACGTATGTCAGGAAACACGTCATAGGCACGGGAAAATAAATAGGTAAACAGATTTTTGAAATTTCTCGTTCATACAAAACAAAATTATATATGGAGGGGAGTTGAAAAGGGTGATTTTGCAGATTTTGGGAGGGGAGGAAGTTAGAGGAGGGGGTATGGAGGGGGAGGGAGAAGGGGTGGTGGAGGGGGATGGAGGGGGATGGAGGGAGATAGAGGAGATTGAGAGAGATGGAGAGAGAGAGAGTGATGGTGGGGGAGGGAGAGGCATGAGAGGGGGGGGAGAGGAATGAGAGGGGGAGAGGAATGAGAGGGGGGAGAGGAATGAGAGGGGGGGAGAGGAATGAGAGGGGGGAAGAGAGGCATGAGAGGGGGAGAAAGAGAGGCATGAGGGGGGGAAAGTGAGGGAGATGGGATGGAGGGAGTGATGGTACGGGAGAGAGGAGGCATGTAGAGGGGGGGGGAGAGGATTGAGAGGGGGAGTGGCATGAGAGGGGTGGAGAGAGCTATGAGAAGGGTGGAGAGAGGCATGACAAGGGTGGAGAGAGGCATGAGAGGGGGGGAAAGTGAGGGAGAAGGGAGGGAGAGAGTGTTGGTGGGGGAGAGAGAGGCATGAGAGGGGGGGGAGAGGATTGAGAGGGGGGAGAGGATGAGAGGGGGGAGAGGATTGAGAGGGGGGAGAGGATTGAGAGGGGGGAGAGGATTGAGAGGGGGGAGAGGATTGAGAGGGGGGAGAGGATTGAGAGGGGGGAGAGGATTGAGAGGGGGGAGAGGATTGAGAGGGGGGAGAGGCTTGAGAGGGGTGAGAGGCATGAGAGGGGTGGAGAGAGGCATGAGAAGGGTGGAGAGAGGCATGACAGGGGGGAAAGTGAGGGAGAAGGGAGGGAGAGAGTGAGGGAGAAGGGAGGGAGAGAGTGATGGTGGGGGAGAGAGAGGCATGAGAGGGGGGAGAGGATTGAGAGGGGTGAGAGGCATGAGAGGGGTGGAGAGAGGCATGAGAAGGGTGGAGAGAGGCATGAGAGGGGGGAAAGTGAGGGAGAAGGGAGGGAGAGAGTGATGGTGGGGGAGAGAGAGGCATGAGAGGGGGGAGAGGCATGAGAGGGGGGAGAGGCATGAGAGGGGGGAGAGGCATGAGAGGGGTGAGAGAGGCATGAGAGGGGGGGAGAGGAATGAGAGGGGGGAGAGGCCTGAGAGGGGTGAGAGGCTTGAGAGGGGAGGAGAGTGAGGGTGGGGAGGGAAAATTGGGAGAAGGGCGAGAAGGTGGTGTGGTAGTCAGTGGTGGGAGGGGTATTAAGGGGGAGGGATTTTTCAAAATTTGAGAATGCTATAAACCCATAATATTGCTCGAATCATTCCAATATTAAGATTTTAACATCCGGAAATCCACTTTTTCCTTGAACTCGTTGGTTTTATTTTTCAATGACGTTTTCCAAGAAAAGCGATTCTCGTAACAGGAATAGCTCCGGGTTACCTTCACAACAGAAAAAAAAAAGTAATAAGAGACAAAGTAAAATAAGTTGGCAATAAACCCCACCCACAAGAAAATATATCTTATTTAATGGAGGGCAAAGGAGTAGTAAGAGGAAGCAGTTTCATCTCGAATCAGGTAGCGACGTTTTAAATCCTTTTGGCTTCTTTCCAGTCTAAACCTGTTTACAATATTAATCACGACGAAGCCCATTTTCTTTTTTCGCTTCTCATTTATCTAACCCAATTAAGAAACGCCCGTTATAAAAGATAATTAGCATCCAAAGGTCGATTACGAAAAAAAGTTTTTTAATTTTAAGTGAATCCAATTTTTCCTCTAACTTAAGAAAGTCATTCTCCTTAAAATGATTGAATATGGCAGCGTTCCGCCCACAAATACACATTTTTACTAAATTTTTGAAAAAGTTTCTGTTTTGGGGGTTTCGCTTCCATAAGTACCAGACCTTTTAAACAGATAAATTCTGTTTTTGGGCTTTATGAAAGATATTGAACAATATTTTTCGTGTTGCCTCTTTATAAAGTAAAGCTTTCGCTCTAGGGTTTTCCATTAAGGAGACGTTAGAAACGCGAAAAGAGAAAACACTCCGAGGAAGAAAGACAAGGCACTTTCTAAACCCCACACATATTTCAAAAGTTGACGTTTTTCACGTGTAGGACGAACTTGTTGCTTTAGTCCGTTTTGTTCGCGACTTAAATTTACATTTCCCCTTGTTTTTAGACTGGATTTTGCTTTGCTTTTATTTTCAAAGCATAGGAAATCCGCTTTTAGACGTTAAAATCTTGAAAAGACCAAATTTATTTGTCTCCTGTGACCTTATTATTTCGTAGGTTTAACTTTCGGGCTTGTATTTAAGAATTGGGCTTTGTGGAAGCTTCACAATTTTTTTTTTTTGTATGAAGTCTACGTTCAAAAACATTTAAAAATTTTACATCCTCTGTAATTCCACATTCTCGTTTCTGCTGAAATTTTCATAGCGGAGCTCTTTTATCTCGACGTCGCTTAGTATACAAAAAACACGCCATTGAACTTTCTTTTTTCACATTTTTTTCCAGTTTGGTTTCAATTCGAATAAAATTTTTAAAAGTATCTGAAATATCAGCATCGAGATCCATAAAAAGGTTTTACCTGGAATTGGAAAAAAGGTTGAATTTTTTTTAATGGTCCAAATTACTGGTCTGGAGCAGCCTCCGAAGAAAACTTGCTCAAATCTTAGCGATCTTTCCCTCAAGACCATTAACCCCCAGCATTAAACAGATCAAACTCCAGCACCTTTCCATTCATCCTCAGAGCATCCTTATCTCATTTCTCATCTAGAAGCCTCCATCCCTAATTCCTTAATTTGACACAAAAAAATATTTTACTCAAAAAAAAAAAACAAGGGGACGAAATCTACAGTTCTGCATATCCGGAAGGTCTTGCAGGTTTCAAAAAATGAAAAGATTTTTAGAAATAAGAGATCTACATAGGTAAATGTGTTGAACAAGGATTCCCTTTTCATTGTTATTTAGAGGTGTTGGCGCCATAGGAGAGTACATGTCGAGTGCCGGATGAAGGGGGGGGGGGGTTAACACGTTTCCTTCTCGAGAAAATTGAAATTTTTATATTACATTTATATTTACCTATTGAACTTTGTAGGTTTTTGTTAAATTTGATTTGTTTGATTGGTTTTCTGGGAAATTACTCATGGAAAATCTACAACTACTGTACTATCAAAACCCGCTTGAATATTTAATGGCTGAATCGTTTTATCTTCGGTTTTCCATAACCGCAACACTCGATTTGCGTTCTGCTTTAAATTGGAACCTCTATTAAGACGGAAACCGAAGAACGATTAATTACAAACTTATCATGTTTCCAGCCGTTTGGACCGGGCAAAGTTTCATCGATTGCTATTTTAGGAGAGGTCCGGAAACTAAGCTTTAAATCTCAAAATGCTATTTTCTTTTTAAAATTTCTTGATTAATTTTTCCTTTTCTTCTTTAATGGAAATCTTTCTAAATCTAATTAATTTAAAACAATGGATTCCTCCGAGAAAAAAAAGGGTCTTAATTAAGAAAATGCTTTTACAAATGAATTCGCTTCTAACTCCGCAAAAAAAGAATCGCCTCCTTTTGATAATTTCAATGGAATCGAATTTGCTTTGAGATTATGGAAAGTTCAAAATTTTACCTGCTTAATGACTTTTAGGTTATTGAAAAAAGTGATTAAAAAGCAAAGACAATGGAAGAAGAAATTTGATAAAAGTGGAATCAAAATTTTTCAAAATTCGGGACTCTACAGATCTCTCCTCAAACACCAAATATCCCCCCACATACCCAAGATCAATCCAAATTAAGGTCCCACTCTACGTCCTCCATCACCTTCCCCTACCCTCCTCTACCCTCCCCACCCCTCCCTTAATCAATCCCTTCAACCTTCCACCACCTCAAATCTGATGGGTTTTGAGGAAGACCTCACCCAAAGATTCCACCATTCACTCATCACCTCCCCTACCCACCCCAACTTCCCTGAACTTCCACCCAATTTTAAGGACCATAACTGTGAAATATTCCTATTTGATTAAGTTATAAACGTATTTATCTTCGTATCTCTTGATATTTAAAGGGATATGTGAGGAATAAACCGAGTTAAGTTGATTCTATTTAGTGAGATAACGAATATTCAATTTTCAAGGCTGGATTAACATCTTATACTTAATCAAATAGAACAACACGCCCTGTGTGCCTTTTAATTAAAAACGAATCTTCCAGCCTTTATCAAAATAATCTTCAGAACCCATTTCGTTATTTCGCAAAGCCCACGAAACTTCTGCAGAGTTGGCTTTTTTTATTTACTTACGCATTCAGTTTTTTGACGTAGTAAAGCCTTTTTTAAACGACTGAAATCTAATTTAGAAGGTAAAATTAATAAAATATTCTTAAACGTTCTGGTATCTTGGAAAAACACTTTGTACAAGTAGCTATCTTAACTATTCTGAAACTTTTCCACCGTTTTCAGAATTTCGTCTGAAGTGACTTTTAAAGTTTTAAATCGCCTTTTAAATCCCCCGGAAGAAGAGAAGAGAGAAAAAAAAAAACTTGGGGAAATAATTAAAGTTGGAAACTTTACCTTGACATAGAACTGAAAATCTCGAGGGTATCATGTCAAAAAATTGTTTAAAAAGAGGAAATCGAGTAAAAACGGTTTATTTAATAGTGCGTAAACAATAGGTTGACTAACTCAAAGTAATTTTAACGTTAATGCATTTATGATGATATAATTATTTAACTTTAGGAGGGTCTGAAGTTTGACAGGGGCCAATTTTGAAGGGGCCTCTTCCGCCCAATTGTCCTGAGTTCGACCCTCTTAGAAAGATAAGGGGAATTGGACGGAATGAGAGCGCCCAATTGACGGCTCCTTTCGTTTAGTAAAGCAAAATTACTCATATCTGAATTCGAGAAATGAAGTCGGTTATAATGTATTGCGGGTTCTGGGTAAAGGGGGTTGGGGGTGTAAAGAAGATTTCTCTGGGGATCGGGAGAGGATCACATCCATCAGTGGGGAAGAAGAGACCCGTTGTTGTATGATAACCGCTATCTTTCCTACAATTCAAAACCCGAAATTAATTTTTTACTCAAATCTACGAATAAATTTATTGTCTTGGGAGAGAGGTTAATGGGGGGGGGGGATGAGAGTGGAGGTATGAATTTTACTGGGGGTAATAATCAGTTGGGAGGGAGAATATAGGAGAGTACCTAATGGGAAGACTTTTGTGGGGGATAAACTTAGGGGGAACTATAATGAGAGTTTGGGCAGTTTGGGGGGATATCACTGTGGGCTATGAGGGGTAGTTGGGAGGGAGAATATGGGGGATGGGGGTGCCTATTGGGAAGACTTTTGTGGGGGAATATAGTTCAATGATTGGCGGGTATTTCTGATGAATGGTAGCTGGGTGATTTTGATGGAGGTAATGGAGGGAGTTTTTTGGGGGGTAATGGCCTTTTGGGGGGTTAATATAACTGAGGGGAGGGGGGTTGGGGGAATTTCACTGGGAGGAGGGGATACGGGCTAGCGGCAATTAAGCACCGGTTCCCATTGATCATTGAGCATTGTCGGCAGTGGTTAGGATGTGGATGGGTGACCGTTCAGTCCAGATCACGGTCCTGTAGTCCCCCCTCCTATCCCCAGGGGGGTGAGGCAAGGGGGCTGTTGTAGTACATATGTGGAACAAGAGCTTTAAAAAAACTGGGGGGGGGGGATCGAATGGTAATTGAGTGATTTTGAAGGAGGTAATGGAAGGGAGTTTTTTTTGGGGGGTAATGGCATTTTGTTTGGTCTGTATTTCAGGGAGTTTGGGCCCCCATTACCAAAAAACTCCACAACTTTAGGGAAAATTTCACTGTTTGTGATGATCGGATATTCCAGCGGTGGTACTTTATAGGATCATTTACAGTCTTTAGAGATTAGGGTTACCTATAAAAGAAGGTGCTTGATATTGTCACGAAATAAAGGAATAATTTTGAGGACGTTTTCCTCAGGAGCTGCTCCATACCAAACCCTTTAGTTAAAAATCTTCTTCGGATTCTTTTACGCTCATGTTTATAAAAAAGGTTACAAATAAAAAAAAATGAATCTCGACGTTCAATCACCGGAACTCGGATTTTCTTTGAAAAAGATTGATGATGCTGTATCAATCTGGACGTACCATCGAGAAAAAATATGTATTGACACTTTACAACCAGAAATTTTTTGATATAGCATTTCGTCTCAATAATTGCTTTTGAAACAAAAGTTTTTGTTCAAATTTTTAATTTTCCTGCTGAAAAAGAAGATTTTAAGAATCACTGATTTCAAGAGCCTAATTTCATCAAATTATTTTGATATTTTCATGACAATTCTTGAGTAAATACATAATTTGACAAAATCGAAGAATAATCATAAATTAATGTCAAGTCTCTAATTAAGTTTTGGACGTAAACAAGAGGATTTTCGTCATTTTAATCGGATTAAGAGGCTGAAGAGTGTAAACTGGAAAGTAGCGAGGGAGAATTTCTCGGTTTATTAATGAAATTTGTTATATTAATCAACATTACCATTATCTTTGATGATAAATCTGGTTTATTTATTAAATTATGTTTTTATGGGAAGATAAGGCTTTTAAGTTTTAAAGGATTAATGCTATATTTTATTTAAAACGATTTACAAAGAGAAAAGTTGTTGGAATTGCCTTTGGATATGTCTGTGATGTCCGTGGTGACCAATTTTGATGATTTCTTCGACGATGTCTTCAAGGCTCTTTCCTTCCAATTTTTTGTTTAAATCTTCGATCGCCTTTTCTTTGGAAGCATCGATGATTTTTTGGGCTTCGGTGACGCCGTTCGCGATAGTGGCGGAAACGGCATTTTGGATCGCTTCGACGACTTCGCTATCGAGTTCGCTTCCGGTGAGGGTGACGTTGGCTGCACTGGCATCCATCGAGATTTCGAGGTTGGTGATGTTTACGGATTTTTCTCCAAGTAGGGCTTCAAGTTCGTACTTCAAAGTCACCTTCTCAGTCACGATTCTGAATTTAACTTTTTTTAACTTTTTCAAATTTTAAATTCGACTTACGAAATAGGAGCAGTTGCATTGGTTTCGTTTCCGCTAACAGTTCCTTCGATAACAGCAACGCCATTAATGTGGCTTCCTTCTTGTTCGACTTCCAAAGAAAGCTTAAGCGAAGAGTTGGTACGTTTAACGCCAACATTCTGAACGATGGTCTTTCCTAGAAATTGTCTTGCCCTGACCACATCAACAGTGACGCTGAAAAATTCAACTTTTTAATCAAAAATAACAAAAAAAATTAACACGAGGAAAATATGGAGTTGTATCAAATATTTTTTACCCATGGGACTAGGTTGAGGGAGACTGGAATCGAGAAAAACCTTCGATAAATAATATTTGGATTTAATATTGTAAAAGGTTTCTTCTATATCAAGGAAATCATTTGAAAATGATTATTGTGGACTAGAGAAGCTTTTTAAGATACAAAATACTTACTTGAGGCTGTCAGTTTGGACGAGGGTGGTGTTCAATTTGGAAAGCACGATTGGCTCGTTTTTCCTCAATGCTTCATCCAAATGCCTGAGGCCGCTGCTGATAAGTTGGCTGAGCTCTTGGGTGGTGACTGGTCCTTCGAAATAAGTATGAGTTTAAAGAAAATAATGGAAGTTGAGGAATACCTTTCTTGGGATGTGGATGGGGCCTACGGCCATGTCCGGGGCGGGGGCCCCTTTGAGCGCTAACGCAGAGGGCGAAGCAGACTAGAAGTGATACGATTGCGACTTTCATTTTGTCTATAATTTTACAAGAGAATTCTCATCCTTATATACTCATTTTGAACTTTTTTATTCTCTAAGTCAATATGTACATATTTTTTCGTGGAATCAATAAATAAAAAGTATGGAAAATTTTTGAAAGTATGGTACAATCGATGTCAACATTAAATCCAATAAAATTTGTTTTTTATTTGTTAATCTTTATGAGTACAAATAAACAATCCGTATTTGTCTTCTTTCTAAAATGTTTTATGAAAAATTCAATATTTTTCAAACAAAAATTCAAGTGAAATTAATTAATTCGAGAGAGAAAGAGAAAAAGAAGTTTGAAGATCAAAAGGTCTGGTGGCATATTACGCAACTTACTGAAAATTGGAATTTCCGTGACGTCACTAGGTAGATTTGGCGCTTCGAATGGGTTTGGTCATTGATGATAAAACCGTTTCGTGACGTCACAAGCTATATTCGAAATTTTCAGTTATAATAACCCTTACCTACTTGAATGTCGAAAATGACACTCTTCAAACAAAATTTTGACCCTTTTGACATTTATGGAGCGTTAGTCCTTTGTTCAGAAATGACACTTTTTCAGAAGAATTGTGACCCTTTGGGGATGTTAGCTCTTGCTGGAACAAAATATGTCGTACCGATGACCCCAGGGAAGTTAGTGAGTCGAAAATTTTTATTTTATATGCTAAACAAAATTGCAAAAATATATTTTTAGCATTGAGTAAAAACTAATATGTGATCCACATTCGTCGAACAATGTATAGCATGTGGGGCTTTGGCTTATTAAACTACCTATTGTATAAGCTTTTGTCATTTCGTGTGCCTATACGAACCCATGCAAATGCTAATTAATAGCCATTAATAGCCATGCATTATGTCATTCAATGATATTTTTCCCACTGAACTGTATATTAAGAAGTGAATTATGAATATGGAATATACGAGGTCCAAAGATCTGTAGAGCCTCCTCTTTTTCAGAAAGTTCCAGTAACTCTAATTTAAAATCATTCTTCCTACGAGATAACTGGAGGTTACACCACTGTTCACATACAAGTTTTTTCTATGTACTTCAAAATCACGCGCTTGCAGATACATACTTAGACAGTTTCTCAGGGGTGCAGATCAGTCTTATTTTAGAAATTTTATGAATCTTTTGTCGATTTGTAACAATTACGTTTCTTAGATTGATATCTACGAGAATATTTTTAAGCCCTAAGAAAAGTAACAGATCCTCTATTTTCATTTTAGGTAGATTTTTTTTTCTCCTTTTTTTTTAATTATGATAATTTCCGCAGGTAATGAGGCTATTGAGGTTAGTGAGATTGTATTGTATCGTTATCTTAACTTAAGTTTCTCATCATCAGCAGTTCACAGTTTGATTCTTGAAAGTTTAAAAGTGGCTGTTTTCAGGTAATGGTTTTTGCAAAGGAACATATTATTATGATGCAAGATTTTTATTTAAATTGTGACATATTTAGATGGAGAAAAGTTTCTGGAAGTGTTCTTCGACGGCTTCGTTGATACTGGGGCGTGGCCTTGGTCCTGGGCCTGGCCTAGGTCCGGGTGGTCCTGGGCGTCTCCTTTCCAATTCGTCGAGGATGTCCTCGAGGTTCTTTCCCTCGGCCATTTTGTTCAAAGCCTCGATCGCTTTGTCTTTGTTTTCTTCGACGATCTTCTTTCCTTGGGCGATGGCATCGGCGATTTGGGTGGAGATCGCTTGTCCGATAGCTTGGAGGTCGTCTTCTTCGAGATCGGTTTCGGAAATGGTAACCTCAGCGGCTTCAGCGTCGTTGTCGATGGAAAGGTCGGTCACAGTCACCGATTTTCTATCAAGATCTGCTTTGATTGATCCTCCCATAGTCGCTGACGGAATACGGATCCTAAAATATCAATCAAAAGAAGTTCATAGTGATTCGGTTATAATTTACGCGATTTTTCCAGATATCTCGACTTTGGTGTCATTGACTGTTCCTTTAATTTCTGCAAGACCTATTATGAGGATGCCTTGTTGCTTGGCCTGTAAAGCGATCGCAAGAGACTCGTTGGTACGACTGACCTCTTGGGATAGGCTAGTCGTCCTTCCAAGCCATTGTTTACCATGCTTAAGGGTGACCGTCACACTGAAAAGAAATTCAATAAACATTCAAAAATTGGCCAGATATTACTTGAGGTTGTCAGTTTGGACAATGGTTGCGTTTCCTTGGTGGATTCTCATTGGTTCTTTCCTCCTAGCTTCGTGTTCCAAGTGCCTGAGGGCGTTTCCGATAAGTTGGTTGATTTCTTGAGTCGAGGCAGGTCCTGAACACAAAAATTAAAAGGAAAAAGAAGTTTTTAGTTTTGTTACCTCTCCTTGGTGGCGGGCGTGGTGGTCCGGGAGGGCCGGGGCGAGGGCCAGGGCGAGGGCCGGGCCTTTCTTGACCACTCACGCACAAAGCGAAACAGACGAGAACTGCTACAATTGCGACTTTCATTTTGTCTGAAGATTAGACATTTGAGGCCTCAATATATACTTCTCTTTGAGCATTGTTTTCCCTATAAAACAGCAGGTAAATATTTACAATAGCTCGATTCCTAAAATTAATATTAATATGCAAATAGACTCAGTCTAGACTTGCGTCATTTAATAATATTTTTGTGATCCCAAAGCGCCCTGCCCTCTCTCAATAGCTTCTTTTCATTTAGAAACCGTAGTTCCTTAGTTTATTACCTTTACCGACTAATACCGACTGTCTAGGACCCTCCGTTATTTCGTGAGAGCAATAAATATATCGTATAGTGAGCCATTTATCGAAAACCGACCATTAAAAAAAAGTATAATTGTTCAACGTAGACATCTCCCGAACGGTTGGACCGATTTTAACTTTTAAAAGCTCATTGGACGCAGAATGTACTAATCTTTCATTTTTTACTTAGTGGTAAAGTCGCTAAAACGCATTGTTTTTGCGCTAGAGATCAAAAACTGAAAAATTTCCAAGTTTTGCCGGATTTTTCAAAATGGCGGACGAAGCACGGGGGGTGACGGAACAGAAAACTGGCCCTAAAAAAGGGTCATTTTTGACCGTCTATATCTCCCGAACGGCTGGACTGATTTTGACTTTTGAAAGCTCATTGGACGCAGAATTTAATAATCTTTCTTCTTATACTTAGTGGTAAAGTCGCTAAAACGCATTGTTTCTGCGCTAGAGATCAAAAACTGAAAAATTGCAAATTTGGCCGGTTTTTTCAAAATGGCGGACGAAGCACAGTGGGTGACGCAATGGAAAACCGGCCCTAAAAAATGTTCAGTTTTGACCAACTATATCTCCCGAACGGCTGGACCGATTTTGACTTTTGAAAGCTCATTGGACGCAGAATTTAATAATCTTTCCTTTTTTACTTTGTGGTTAAGTCGCTAAAACGCATTGTTTTTGCGCTAGAGATCAAAAACTGAAAAATTCCAAATTTGGCCGGTTTTTTAAAAATGGCGGACGAAGCACAGGGGGGTGACGGAATCGAAAACCGGCCCTAAAAAAATGCCCATTTTTGAACATCGATATCTCTCGAACGGCTTGACCGATTTTGATTTTTGAAAGCTCATTGGACGCAAAATTTAATAATCTTTCTTTTTTTACTTCGTAATTAAGTCTCTAACGCATTGTTTTTGCTGTAGAGATCAAAAATTGAAAAAAGTCCCGAATTTGGCCGGTTTTTTCAAAATGGGGGGCGCAAATTTGGATTTAGAATACCACTTATGGTCCTGAACAATATGAAATCATAAAATAAAGAGCACCTTTTCCAATTTCAAACTCTAATTCTCTTGTATTATACAGGGTAGAGCCTTAAGAGGTTAATTTCATCACAACTTCTCTATTTTAGTGCCAAACATGATTAAATTGCTGTTGATTAATTAGAAGTTTCGGTTCGGTTTCTTGGGAAATAACGTAATGGACCCTCTGAATAACTCTCACAGGAGCCCCCTAAAACCGAAAAATCTATTCCAAATTAAACGAATTTAATTTTTTCAGATAACGCAACAACGGTTCATTGCGAGCTCTACATCAGAAGTTTTGGTTCGATAAGCCCCGTTACCATGGTGAGTATTTTATCCTATTTTTAAACAAAATGGATGAGAATTTTAATATGAAAAACCTTTAGGTATCTTCTAGGTCATATATATTAATTTAAGTTTGATTAAGCCATTTATCTTGTCCTTGAGATTAAGTAAAGCCTTGAGGCGAATCATGTAGGTTAATGCAATTTTAAGTGGACGTGATGAGCATGACTGTAATCAAATGAAGCCAAAATGTTGGTGCTATTTCGATAATTTTAGTCTAAAGGTGGTCTTTAATTAAAATCATCCAAAAAAGCTAAATAGAAAGGAAATTTATAAACAATTTTTCTGACAAATAGAGTGGAAAGGTCGTAAAAAAGAAGGTTCGGGGGTGTATTTTATTTCAATATATGAGGGCCTTCAAAGAAAATAGAGGCTTAAAAGAGGGTAACTGTCGTGTGATAAGAGATCCCTTTATACAACAGTTTGCCTTTAAAAGACCATTTCTTTGTACCCTTGACAAAAATGAGAGACATTTTCTCGGCATTTTTACCCCCCTCCGAGCCTTTCTCCTTTTGTCCTTTGCGAGCATAAAAAAAAAGAAGCTGCGTCTTAATTCTGTCGCTTGATTTCCCCCTTCTGGGAAAAGAAAAAAGTAGGTTATCAGAGTGGGAGCACACCTGAAAACTTTTATGTTTTCTAGACTTGATTCCTCGTGTAATGGATGAAAAAAGAGATTTTTAACCTGATTAATTTTTTTTTTCTATTTATAAAATACAAACATGTCAGAAAATCCTGAAAAATAATATTTGGACGAAAAATTATTAATAATAATCAAAACGTAACAGTTGGATAAATATTAATCTTCGGCAAGCTTGATTTATGACGAAAATCCAGAGGTGGTGTAAAAAAAAATATTATCCGGCAGAACCCGTTGGACATATTCAAATATAGGAAGAAAAGATATAAATTTCTATTGTTGACAAAGCAAATTTGAACGTGCCGAATGTCAAATAGATGGCAGACTTTTTATTTGAAAGAATAACAAAGGAAAAAGTGAGTGTGAAAAGTGAAAAATTCAATTTTTTATTTTAACTTTTTTATGTGTCATTCAGGGTCATTACTGATCGGAGCAGGTCGGAAATTGATTTTTGATTAAATCGGGAAGGTTTAGTTGATTGGGGGATAGTGGGGAGGGGGGAGGTTAGGTGATTGTGGGTTTTTGGGGAATAGGGATGGGAGTTTGATGGGGTGTGTGTGGATGGGTGGTCATTAGAGGGGGGAGGGTGTCATGGGGGGTTAAGGGGGGTCATTGGGGGGATTGGGGGGGGGGGACTAGCGGTCGTTAAAGAACAAAATCAAGCTAAAAATGACCTTTTCTGTCGTTAAAAAACAAAATCTAGTTAAGATGGCCCCTAGTGCCCAAATAGGGTCAAAAATCAAGCTATAATGGGTCAAAAATCAAGCTAAAAATGACCTTTTCTGTCCTTAAAGAACAAAATCTAGTTAAGATGGCCCCTAGTGCCCAAATAGGGTCAAAAATCAAGCTAAAAAGGGTCAAGGATCAAGCTAAAAGGGGCCTTTTTTGTCTTTTCAAGAACAAAGTCTATTTAAGAAGTCCTCCAGTGCCCAAAAATGGTCAAAAATCAAGCTAAACATTACCTTTTCTATCGGTAAAGAACAAAAACTAGTTAAGATGGCCCCTAGTGCCCAAAAAAGGTCGAAAACCATGCTAAAAAGGGTCACTAATCAGTTTTTTGTCTTTTCAAGAACAAAGCCTATTTAAATTTCCCCTAGTGCCCAAAAAGGGTAAAAAATCAAGCTAAAAATGACCTTTTCTATCGGTAAAGAACAAAATCTAGTCAAGATGGCCCCTACTGTCCAAAAATCAAGCTAAAAGGGCCCTTTTTCGCCTTTTCAAGAACAAATTCTAGTTAAGATGTCCCCTACTCCCCAAAAACGGTCAAAAATCAAGCTAAAAAGAGTCAAGAATCAATCTAAAAGTGGCCTTTTTTGTCTTTTCAATAACTAAGTCTAATTAAAATGTCCCTTAGTGCCCAAAAAGGGTCGAAAATCAAGCTAGAAATGACCTTTTCCGTCATTAATGAACAAAATCTACTTAAAATGGCAGCTAGAGTCCAAAAAAGTTCGAAAATCATGCTAAAAACGGTCAATAATCAGTTTTTGTCTTTTCAAGAACAAAGTCTATTTAAAATGTTCCCCAGTGCCTAAAAAGGGTCAAAAATCAAGCTATAAGGGGTCAAAAATCAAGCTAAAAATGATCTTTTCTATAGTTAAAGAAGAATATCTATTTCTGATGGCCCCTATTTCCCAAAAAAGGGTAAAAATTCAAGCAAAAGGGCCCTTTTTCGTCTTTTCAATAACAAAGTCTAGTTAAGATGTCCCCTAGTTCCCAAAAACGGTCAAAATCAATCTAAAAAGAGCCCAATTTGTCGAAAATGAATATCATTGATTATATTATAACATGTAAATATGTAGATAGGAAACTATAATGTTGAAATATTTCAGAATTATTCCGATAGTGATTTATTTGCAATAAAATGTTAACATTTTTATTCCTTCCGATTACTTGAAGGCCTTGCAATTTAGAAGTTGAAAAAATTGACTCTATTTTGCACTGAAATTTATGTTCCATCAATTTTAAATTAGTTTGACGTTGCTTAATTTTTTCTTCCAATTCTTGGAATCCCATCTTCAATCATTGAACCATAAGATTACATTTCAGAAGAAATCTTGACATATAATTAAGCACGAAATGAACTTCCAGAAAACACATTTCAAATTTTCCTGTCAAGGAAAGAAAAAAGTCCAAGAATTTTATTAGAAAGGTTAATTATTTCGGACGGTTTTTCATCCTTTCGAGGTTGAAAAACGATCTCATCATTCAAGGTAAAAACTATTTACGTCCTGAAATCGATCAAACCTTGACAAGGATAATGAAAATTTTGATTAAAAATAACCAAAAAATGAATTTTTAATATGAATTTTGCGGAAAAGGGTGATTCCTATTCAAAAAAAGTTGACCAACGGAGATGAAGGCAAACTAGAGTCCACTTGTAACTTGTACCTTGACTCAATTACTCCTCAAGTTTCCTCTATTTGACAAATCAACCCGCTTCTCTATTATTCCAAACTTCCGAGCGTTAATTTCCTGAAAGTAAAACAGAGCGAATGTGCGGAACCACTATCCCCGATACGATATAAGCTTCTAGATAAGTTCCAAGTTTTAAGAAGGGTGGAAATTGGTTATAACTTTGAATAGAATAACATGATTAGCCTCACTGTTATTATAAACTTGGTATAAATAAGCGGCTTATATCTCCGGTATTTACGTTTAAGTAAAATTGCATTTGACGTCTTTTTAAAGGTTAATGCTCGTGTCAGCTTTATTGACTGATAGCCTTTGGCAAGTGTCTGCCAAGTAAAAAGGAAACTTCAACAGGTTTTTAACTCAAAATGGGTGGAAAAACGGTTTTTCTCTTTCAAAAAGAATTCTAAATTTTGTATTCAGACAATAAAACTTAAAGTGGATGAGAAAATATGCACATAATTTGGGGCCGACCACAATCAGACCCTTTCTCATTTCATCCGAGCGCCTCCTTTCGTGAAATTCCTCTTGAAGAATCCACACACGTTTTAAAACCTTGACGTTTATATAAAGTTTAATTTATGAATTTTATGGAGCTTCTATGATAACTTCCTTGAAAATTCTCTCGTCACAACCACATAAAAACCTACTTCAACCTCTTTTATTTATCGTATTTAGACATTTTATAACTTTTATCATTGTACTTTATTGGGGAAATATTTTAAAAAATATCAAGGACGAGATATCGTGCTGAAGCTGGTATAAAATGAATTCCTTCCGTATCAAGTGTTCGATTAGTTCATCATGAAGTTCGTTCTTTTGCTTTGCGTATTCGCTGTCATCGCCAGTGAAGTCAGTAAGTAACTTCTTGGGAAAAAAATGTTGAAAATCATACACATTTTGTCCTTAATAATGAAAAAAAGTGACTCAGAAAACTTCGTGTTGTTTTGTTTTAGTGTGTAAAAAAGGCATATTATTTATCCTATTTATTTTACAGTGTCTCTTGATTTTATCGGCGATGTTCTTGATGACTTATGGTCAAATATGATAGAGAAGTTGGAGAAGAAAAAAGAAATGCTTGCCGAATTTCGGAATATCATGGAAGATAGTGGTTCTAGTTCCAGCAGCGAAGAAAAGTAGTTAGCGGAATGGCCGATGAAAAAGTATAATATTGTGAAATAAAAAGTGAATAGACTTGAATAAATGCAATTCGTTTAATATTTCCTAAAGAGATCCTTTCTCTTCCTCCAATATTTTCCAGCAGATTTGTGGCCAATTTGGACTCCTTTTGTAAAATTTACCAAATATGGCAACTCTGTAGTCTCCCAATAGTGTAAAGTACCCCAATAGGTTAGGGTACTGTCTAGCGAATCTGAAGATATAAGGGTCCCCAGTAGACCATTATTATTTATGGCCAGGTTTGGACCCTTGTTTGATAAGAAAATACCCTTTTCAAGCGGATTTTGACCCTTTCTGACAAAGAAAAGACCCTTAATTAACAGGTTTTGACAATAAAAAGCCCTTTTCTTCCAGATTTTGCCCCTCTTCGACAAGAAAAGACCCTTTCCAGCCAGGTTTGGACCCTTGTTCTATAAGAAAAGACCCTTTTCAAGCAGATTTTGACCCTTTTTGGCAAATAAAAGACCCTTTTTAAACAAGTTTTGACAATAAAAAGCCCTTTTCTTCCAGATTTTGACACTCTTCGACAAGAAAAGACCCTTTCCAGCTAGGTTTGGACCCTTGTTCAATAAGAAAAGACCCTTTTCAAGCAGATTTTGACCCAATCTGACAAAGAAAAGACCCTTAATTAACAGGTTTTGACAATAAAAAGCCCTTTTCTTCCAGAATTTGCCGCTCTTCTACAAGAAAAGACCCTTTCCAGCCAGGTTTGGACCCTTGTTCTATAAGAAAAGACCCTTTTCAAGCAGATTTTGACCCTTTATGGCAAATAAAAGACCCTTTTTAAACAAGTTTTGACAATAAAAATCCCTTTTCTTCCAGATTTTGACCCTCTTTGACATAAAAAGAACTTTTTCTGCCAGATTTGGACCCTTTTTGGCAAAGAAAAGACCCTTTTTAAACAGGTTTTGACAATAAAAAGCCATTTTCTTCCAGATTTTGACCCTCTTTGACATAAAAAGACCTTTTTCTGCCAGATTTGGACCCTTTTGGGCAAAGAAAAGACCCTTTTTAAACATGTTTTGACAATAAAAAGCCCTTTTCTTCCAGATTTTGACCCTCTTCGACAAGATAGACCTTTTTCTGCCTGGTTTGGACCCTTGTTCTATAAGAAAAGACCCTTTTCAAGCAGATTTTGACCCTTTTTGGCAAAGAAAAGACCCTTTTTAAACATGTTTTGACAATAAAAAGCCCTTTTCTTCCAGATTTTGACCCTCTTTGACATAAAAAGACCTTTTTCTGCCAGATTTGGACCCTTTTTGACAAAGAAAAGACCCCTTTTATAAGAAGCCCTTTTTTTTTCCAGATTTTGACCCTCTTTGACATGAAAAGACCCTTTTCGGCCATAATTGGATCCTTTTTGACAAAGAAAAGACCTTTTTTAAACAAGTTTTGACGACAAAAAGCCCCTTTCTTCCAGATTTTGACCCTATTTGACATAAAAAGACCTTTTTCTGCCAGATTTGGACCCTTTTTGACAAAGAAAAGACCCCTTTTATAAGAAGCCCTTTTTTTCCAGATTTTGACCCTCTTTGACATGGAAAGACCCTTTTCGGCCATAATTGGATCCTTTTTGACAAAGAAAAGACCTTTTTTAAACAGGTTTTGACGACAAAAAGCCCCTTTCTTCCAGATTTTGACCCTCTTTGACAAGAAAAGACTCTTTTTAAACAGGTTTTGACAATAAAAAGCCCTTTTCTTTCATATTTTGACCCTTGTTTGATAAAAAAAAAAACCCTTTTCAAACAGTAATAAGGAATTTATAGATAA
Organism: Orius laevigatus; assembly: GCA_018703685.1. Classification (NCBI taxonomy): domain Eukaryota; kingdom Metazoa; phylum Arthropoda; class Insecta; order Hemiptera; family Anthocoridae; genus Orius; species Orius laevigatus. The sequence goes on from JAGWEN010000286.1 coordinate 39,251, forward strand.
CCTATGAATTGACGTTGCCATAATCATTGAGAGAGAAAAAAAAAATTCCCAATTTCGTTGCCCCTATTAAAAAACGATTATATTAGACCATGATGAAGTTTAAGAGCTTATTTTAATCCTCTTACCAGGGTAAACATTTTTGATCCACCTTTACCAATTAATATGCAAATTGAAAAAGACGCAATATAAGTTAATTGTTCAAATGTGTTCTAGCTTTGTCATATCGTGACGAGATAATTAGCCATTATGATCTCTGAAACGTATAATCTATCATTAATCAAAGGTCCATTGTTGAAGCACAACAAGAGCCTTAAACGCTCATAATTTATAAATAATTGAATTTCGCTAAGTAACTTGTTTTGAATTTCAATATTCATTTCTTTTGGAAAAGGTGAAAAAGCTCGATTGAATAATGAATATTCATCAAGGTCTACATATTCAACGCACAAGTTCGATTAAAGTTTGAAGATTAGTTGTTGAAGCGGGGGGAAACTAGTTAAGTGACCAAAGTGAGCGATAACAATAGCCCCGGAGGCCTCGCACCTTCCGAGAAGCGTTATTTATTGGCGGCTTTCTAATGAAAGCTCTAGAGCTTAAGTTGTGATTGGTAGACCTTGTACGTATCTGAGAGTCAAATTCGACTTCAACTCACCTCAAACAACCGCCCGTAATTATTTTCCATGTCGAATCTCGTCGAGTAACCTCATTTAAAATCAGTTCAACTTTTTTTAGCGGATTTCCGTAGTAGTCCAGTCGCCAGAGCAAAAAAAAGGGGGTCTGCTGGAAGAAATTGGGGACTTAACGACACTTTTACAGTTTGTTCGGGGCTATGGTGGGATGACTCTCTTAATTTTTCGAACTCGAGAAACCTGTGCTACCCTCAGGAGGGGCGAAAAACCAAGCTGATTTTCGGTTTTTTGCCTATAAGTCCTAAACTAAGCGTTTTATGACAAAACACACTCTATTCAATATTGTAAGGCACACAATTTTCAACAATTTTTAACTTAATAAATTTTCCCGTAACCTTACTGCTTATCGAGATACGCCCTATCAAAGTTTGAGAATTTCAAAAAACAGATGGTTTAGGCCCTCTGACAGATGGTATTTTAAATACTAATTTTTGGGTCATATCTGACATAAGAAGACATAAAAATCATCGTCAGCCATTTGAAAGTGGTTGTGAAGGGGTGGCAGACGGCCAGCGTCAGGCTGACGGTGGTTTGATTTCCACTTTAGTAAGCTTTACGGGAGAACGCCAAGTCCCAGCAAGTCCGGATTAGTCTCATTTTAAAGGTAATTTAATTGCTAAGGACGGATACTAAGAGTCAAATTTCGCTATCGATTATGGTTTGGAAGTGGTAAGGCTTTGAACTTTGAAAAATTTCCAATATTTTCACATTGTGTCATACATTTAGTGGTGCTACGGGAGAACGCTGAGTCCTAGCAAGTCCGGATTAGTCTCATTTTAAAGGTAATTTAATTGCTAAGGACGGATACTAAGAGTCAAATTTCGCTATCTTTTGTGGTTTGGAAGCAGTCAGCGATTTAGTGAAACGAGAAATTCGCGATCTAGACAAAGTAATTTATGTTTTTGTTGACCATTTCGAAACCATAAACGATAGCGAAATTCGACTGTTAGTATTCATCCTTAGTAATTAAATTACCTTTAAAATGAGACTAATCCGGACTTGCTGGGACTTGGCGTTCTCCCGTAAAGCTTACTAAAGTGGAAATCAAACCACCGTCAGCCTGACGCTGGCCGTCTGCCACCCCTTCTCAACCACTTTCAAATGGCTGACGATGATTTTTATGTCTTCTTATGTCAGATATGACCCAAAAATTAGTATTTAAAATACCATCTGTCAGAGGGCCTAAACCATCTGTTTTTTGAAATTCTCAAACTTTGATAGGGCGTATCTCGATAAGCAGTAAGGTTACGGGAAAATTTATTAAGTTAAAAATTGTTGAAAATTGTGTGCCTTACAATATTGAATAGAGTGTGTTTTGTCATAAAACGCTTAGTTTAGGACTTATAGGCAAAAAACCGAAAATCAGCTTGGTTTTTCGCCCCTCCTGAGGGTAGCACAGGTTTCTCGAGTTCGAAAAATTAAGAGAGTCATCCCACCATAGCCCCGAACAAACTGTAAAAGTGTCGTTAAGTCCCCAATTTTTTCCATGTTCAATGTATATATTGACTGGACTATAGGAAAGTAGGCTATTGTTTTAAATAGAAATTGGAATAAACAAAACCTTTTGAGCAGCCTTTATTACCTATTAACCAACAATTGGAAGAAGTTTTATTTTTTTAAACTTTCCATACGCCTTTTTTGGCAACTTTTTGATCAATTTCTTGATGAGAAGTTTCTTGAGGATTTTGGATCCCACTGTAAAAAATAATTGAAACGACACTTTTGAGGATGATTAGTCAACTTACTGGTGCCAGAGATGATGATGGCCAGGGTGAGAAATAAAAGAATGAATTTCATCGTGTCTATTCCATATATGAATATTCAATTTAGGGCATTCGTTTTATATGAAACTGATAAGATGGGCTTGAACATTTTTATGAGTGTTCTATTAATCAAGTAGGTATGGATAAAATAAAAATGCGCAATGGAATAGGAACTTTATGAATTTAACTGGTCGCTCTGCAGACCACCAGCCACATAACATCAAAAAGCCCCTTCTCATTTTGAGACGTTGACGAAGATTTAGTACATTTCCAATACAAAAGTAATTTTTGTTTCGTTCATTTCCCATGATTGCCAGATTGGGAAATTTATCGTAAATTGGGTTACTAAGTACCTAAAACACTGAAAATTTCACTTTCCCGTCAAAAAACACAAATAAAATTAACTTTTTAAGACTTTTAAAACATTTAATTTTTTTTTTGGCACTTTTAGCTCATTTTTTTCCGTCTCATCGTTTATTTCTTTAAGTGCGGAGTAAAAGAGCAGTAAATGTCTTTTTGAGGAAAATCCCCATGGCGATCATAACGACGACATAACAGACGAGCAGAATCACATAATCGAAATCTTCGATAACTCCTTCCGGCAACGTGGATCCTTTCATTCTCACCAAACGGCTTCAATCCGAACGAAAATTTTTCTTTATTCTTTATGTTTAACACATGATATTTTTTTATACGAAATGCATACGAGGATCACTCTTTTCATTTGCACGAAGCAATAACTTTTTTCGAACCTTTTATGAAACCGATGAGCCAAAGAGGTTTATTACGCCCAGCAACGCAGAAAAATTACAAAACTTTGAAGCCACTCGTCCGAATGAAAAGCTCTCCCAGTAATGGATTTCTTTCTATTCAATGAAATTCAAAAGCGAACCAAATTTCGTATGTGTTCGAAAAAGGAGAAAATGGAACTATCAATTAATTTGATTGCAAATTTCTGAGATTCCAGAAATTGAAAATTCGAAAAATATGAGAAAAATCGACCAAAATGGGCAACAAAGTAAAAAGGAAACTGTGGGATTGTATTGTTCCCAGATTAGGCCCAACAAAGTATCAAAATTTGAGACTAATCGACCAAAATGGTAACAAAGTCAAAAGGCTAACTTTGTTGGGATTGTTGCCAGATTAGGCCCAACAAAGTATGGAACAATTTTTCCAATTTTCTTCAAGAAAATGGATATTCAGGGTGTACCAGCTAGAGTGGAACAGCCTATACCTGCCAGAATTTTGACCTGATGAAAAAAAGTATCGAAGTAAACCCCTCTTAGATTTGACCTAGAAATAGATTGTCATCGATAACTTTTAAATTTGACGTACAGGGTGCTCCAGAAAGACTATAACTTCGTTTGACCATAAAAATTGATTCTACGCTTGATTTTCAGTAACTTTTACTTAGAACACTTTTTTGATAGGACCAAAGCCTTGAGTACGAAGGTGTTGAGAATAAAAGGTGAAAAAAAATCTCACTTTTCCTCTTCCTATCCTACCAGCACAAAAAACACTCCAACGTCTTTTTTGTCCTAAACTGGCCCAAGTCTTTCGAAATAATACTACCTCATCCCTTTCATCCTTTAATCGTGGCTTTTAGATATTTTAAACACAGTACCTACTACAGCCATTATAGCCAGGAATGATAACATTTTGGCTGAAATCCAAACATGTGTCTAGCTCAAATATAAAAGTGATGTTATCTGACCAAGGGATACAAAGATCTATTGACAAAGTCAATAGACATTTTAGGGACGAGATATTTACAAAATGGCCCCATCATTTTCGCTTACAGGTGGGAAAAAGGAATAAATCAATCAATCCTAATCGAGATCGTATAAATCATTTTATTTTCGATATTTGAACGCTGACAACTTTCATCAAACCAATCAAAAAACGACTTTTTCCGTTAAGTCTGAAAGATTTTAAAAGTTATTCGATTCGGATCAAAAACATATTTTTCGACTCTTCACAATCGCGGACGTCAAAAGCTTTATGTCGAGTCAATTTCGCAAATGAAGTTTCTTTTTATCTCCTCTTTTTTATGTCGATCTTCCTATCAATAAATCGACGATTCCAAATCAAAGGGAGACGGAATTCGTTTGAAACGATAAAAAGGGTCATCACCTAAGTTTTTTTGAAAGGCTTCAAAATGCATCTAATAACGAAATTACAATAATTTTAACAAAAAAGTTGAATACATTTTTTTAATAATTGTAATTTTTTACGATTCAAATTTTTATTCAAGAGATGCCATGAGCTCTCAGGGGAGTTCGTTGATCATCGTGTCCCCTTCAGGCAGCTCTAGATTTTTCCCTGAATCCCTAAAGCGGCTAAAAAACCTTTTGTTTCATCACGTCCGTTCAAATAAATGTATCGAGTTTACAAGTTGTGAGTTTATCTCAAGTTTCAGTTTTGGGATTGGTGGTGGGGAGGGGGTAAACAAACGGGTCCCAAGACATTGTGTGCTTTCTTGTTGTCAAACTTGCCGCTTAGGAAATTCCAATAACGAGCTCTCACAAGCGGAGCCTCGCTTATTATCGGATAAGCTCGAATTTCACGCCTCGTCTCGAATCCCATTTAAAAAAAGGAAAATAACCTCCATTATAAGCTTTTGATAAATGCTTTCGAAAACGCCCTAGTTTTATGATTGAGATTTTGACATTTGTTGGGAGTGAAAAGAGCAATAAAGGAGAAAATTGCACTTTATTGTACGCTCGCAATCCAGGAAAAGGACCATCGGGGAAATCTATGTCCGAAACACTTTCAACTTAATCGCTCTCTGGATTAATAATAAAACAATTACCTAACTAGTCCAATTAAAAAGACACGATTTCAAAGTAAACTATTCAAACTTTACAGAATAATTTAAAAACAATTTTGATCCCACAAAAAAGAGAAAGAAGAAAGAGAATTCCACTTAATAGCCAAGAGGTATAAATATAAACAAGAAAATGCTTCTTTTTGTCGTAAACATCCGAAAGTCAAAAAATATACAAATAAACATGAAAGGAACATCCTATATTTTTGTGATCCCCAGAGCTTCCTGATCTCTAGCCTGGGAGCCGCAGTGATGACCTCCTTGATAGCCTACTTTCCTACGGAAATCCGCTAAAAGGAGGAGGGTAGGGGAGGTGATGGGAAAGTTGTGGGAGGTGGTGGATTGTGGGAGGAGGTTAGGGTGACTCATTATGCATGATTTCAAAGATTTTTACGCGACACGCTTTGATCTTAAGGGTGAGACCTTTTTACACATTTCTGACAAAAGTCTAGATTTCGAACCTTTTAGATAAGAAAAGACCCTTTTGAGCCCAATGTTGAACCTTTTTTTGAAATACGAAAATACCCTTTTCTGATAGAGTTTGACCTTTTTGACAGGAAATGACACTTTTCAGACAGATTTCCACTTTTTTTTTTTTAAATAAGAGAAGACCGGTTTCTGCCAGACTTTGACCTCTTATTGACAAGAAAAGACCCTTTTTAGCCTAGTTTTGAACCTTTTTTGATAAGAAAAGACCCTTTTATGTTAGATTTTGATCTTTTTGACAAGGAAAAACACTATTCAGAAAGATTTCACTTTTTTTTTTTTTTTATATCAGACACCCTTTTTTTTGCAAGATTTTTACCCTTTTAGACAAAGGGAGACCTATTTCTGCCAGACCTTGATGACCTTTTATTGACAAGAAAAGACCCTTTTTTGCCCAATTTTGAACCTTTTGTGATAAAAAAAAAAGAGACCCTTTTCTGTTAGATATTGACCTTTTTGACAATCAAAGGCACTTTTCAGACAGATTTTCACCATTTTTTGATAAGAGAAGACCCCTTTTCGGCCAGATTTTGACCCTTTTTGACAAAGGGAGACCCATTTCTGCCAGATTTTGACCTTATATTTACAAGAAAAGACCCTTTTTAGCCTAATTTTGAACCTTTTTTTGATAAGAAAATACCATTTTCTGTTAATTTTGACCTTTTTGACAAGGAAAGACCCTTTTTAGACTAATTTTGAACCTGTTTTGATAAGAAAAGACCCTTTTCTGTTAATTTTTCGACAAGAAAAGACTTTTTTCAGATAGATTTTGATCCTTTTGACAAAGAAAGACACTTTTCATCTAGATTTTGACCCTTTTTGACAAAGAAAGACCGTTTTCTGCCAGACTTTGACTTCTTATTGACAAGAAAAGACCCTTTTTAGCCTAGTTTTGAACCTTTTTCGGATCTTTTTGACAAGGAAAGACACTTTTCAGAAAGATTTCACAATTATTTTATATGAGACGTTCTTTTTTTTTGCAAGATTTTTACCCTTTTTGACAAAGGTGAAAGGAAGACCCTTTTTAGACTAATTTTGAATCTGTTTTGATAAGAAAAGACCCTTTTCTGTTAATTTTTTCGACAAGGAAAGACACTTTTCAGACAGATTTTGATCCTTTGGACAAAGAAAGACCGTTTTCTGCCAGACTTTGACTTCTTATTGACAAGAAAAGACCCTTTTTAGCCTAGTTTTGAACCTTTTTCGGATCTTTTTGACAAGGAAAGACACTTTTCAGAAAGATTTCACAATTATTTTATATGAGACGTTCTTTTTTTTTGCAAGATTTTTACCCTTTTTGACAAAGGTGAAAGGAAGACCCTTTTTAGACTAATTTTGAATCTGTTTTGATAAGAAAAGACCCTTTTCTGTTAATTTTTCGACAAGGAAAGACACTTTTCAGACAGATTTTGATCCTTTGGACAAAGAAAGACCGTTTTCTGCCAGACTTTGACTTCTTATTGACAAGAAAAGACCCTTTTTAGCCTAGTTTTGACCTTTTTCGGATCTTTTTGACAAGGAAAGACACTTTTCAGAAAGATTTCACAATTATTTATATGAGACGTTCTTTTTTTTGCAAGATTTTTACCCTTTTTGACAAAGGTGAAAGGAAGACCCTTTTTAGACTAATATTGAATCTGTTTTGATAAGAAAAGACCCTTTTCTGTTAATTTTTCGACAAGGAAAGACACTTTTCAGATAGATTTTGATCCTTTGGACAAAGAAAGACACTTTTCATCTAGATTTTTACCCTTTTTGACAAGTTTCTTTTCAGCTTGATTTTGACCCTTTTTTTTTTTTTTTTTGATAAGAAAAGACCCTTTTCGGCCTCATTCGAACCATCACTTGACAAGGATATACGTTTTATATATATATATAAGAAGAGCCCTTTTAAGCCAATGCTCCACCCCTTTTTCTGCTTTGGTGTACGAAAAATGGAAAATTTCTTCTGGTCACCCTAGAGAAGTTTCAGGGTGGTGGTTGAAGGCATTATGATATACAGATACTGTGTTTTTATTGTTTGAATAATGAAAAGAATTAAGCTAATTATGAAACATTTTGAGTTGTTTAATTGCAGCCATTGCGAAGTAGCAACGCTTTAGGCTATTCATCTTGGAGGCACTCAGTTCAGAAGGAAGAGGCACTTCCACTCCTTTTAAACGATCATAGTTTTCCCACAGAAACATTCCGTCCCTCAGCTCTCCAAAACGTCCTGAAAACAAACAAAATTCATGGGGATTCGATAGCAAAAAAAGTGAATTCGCTTGGGGATCGGAAAAAAAGAGGGAAATTCGGTCGCTCGTTTGTTTCGCTGACAAGACCGGCCCAGACCGCGGGCCCTTGCGGAACAAAGAACACTTACCAGGATAATTTATTACCCTCTACGACCCTGAAAATTCAATTGTATTGATAGAGTGTTTCCATTGCGGAAATCCTCCATTGTTCTTCCGCCTCCAGATTCTACCACCTTTCAACATCTACTCCCACTTTACCTTTTAATTAACTCCAAGATCTTTCTAAGCAGAACAATACGAAATCCAACGAAATGTCACCTTTTTGTTAATTATATCTCATTTTATCCACCTTTCAAAATAAATTTTTCATCCGAACCTGTTTTAGCGGATTTTTTAATTAAAAATTTACAAGAGCAAATTGATTTTGACATAGTGTCCAACCTAATACCATTTAAAACGTATCAATGAAAAGAAAAAGCGTTTAAAACACAATATAGAACGACCACTCGCAAATTGACAGGTTGAAAAATGGTATCTTTCATTTTTAAAAATGACTTTCGTGTCGTTATGTTTCAAACTGACGTTAGCTTGTAAAATTTGACGGTTTAAAAAAAAAAACTAATGAGAAAGGAGAAACTCAAGGACCTAAAAATTATTGGATTTTTAAAATTATAATGGCAGTTATGTATTAAAAAATAAGTTTTCGATGCAAAAATGGATTTTGAAGGAGTCTCTTTTAGCTGATTTCCAAAGGGATCGCAGAAGATGGACGCTCCGGGCTTTGAAACCCCATATTCGTGATCGGCCGTTCTGGGGAATCGCCAAAATATAGGAATTTCCAATTTTATTCACGATTATTTATAATTTGATTTTGATAAGTAATTGAATCTTTTTAACATTTTTTTTTGTCCAAGAAGTCTTGGTTTAATAAAAAAAAATTCGATAAAAAGCATACATAATTTATTCAAGGTAAATTGCAAATTAAAAAAAAAAATAAATTGCTCAAATTGAATTTTATGGGCAGTTGGTTTTTAAACAAAAGGTAATATTATAATAGTTTCGCTGTTCAATTAGATCTAAGGGCTTGCTATCCAGGAATATCAGAGTGGAAATAGGGTTCCATCTATGAAACTCAATAAAGCGAAACGAAGCGTAAAATTAATTGTTGACAAAAGTTAGAGTTTTGGAACTTAATTTGTCATTTAAATTTCAAAAAGTTTAGAGAATTTTTTTTAAATTACCTTAAGTTACTAACTTCCTGATTGGGAGTTTTTAGATTGACTTAGAGCAAAAGGGCTAAAAGGGCTAAAAGGGCTAAAAGGGCTAAAAGGGCTAAAAGGGCTAAAAGGGCTAAAAGGGCTAAAAGGGCTAAAAGGGCTAAAAGGGCTAAAAGGGCTAAAAGGGCTAAAAGGGCAAAAGGCTAAAGGGCTAAAAGGGCTAAAAGGGCTAAAAGGGCTAAAAGGGCTAAAAGGGCTAAAAGGGCTAAAAGGGCTAAAAGGGCTAAAAGGGCTAAAAGGGCTAAAAGGGCTAAAAGGGCTAAAAGGGCTAAAAGGGCTAAAAGGGCTAAAAGGGCTAAAAGGGCCTAAAGGGCTAAAAGGGCCAAAAGGGCTAAAAGGGCTAAAAGGGCTAAAGGGCTAAAAGGCTAAAAGGGCTAAACGGGCTAAAAGGGCTAAAAGGGCTAAAAGGGCAAAAGGGCTAAAAGGGCTAAAAGGGCTAAAAGGGCTAAAAGGGCTAAAAGGGCTAAAAGGGCTAAAGGGCTAAAAGGGCTAAAAGGGCTAAAAGGGCTAAAAGGGCTAAAAGGGCTAAAAGGGCTAAAAGGGCTAAAAGGGCTAAAAGGGCTAAAAGGGCTAAAAGGGCTAAAAGGGCTAAAAGGGCTAAAAGGGCTAAAAGGGCTAAAAGGGCTAAAAGGGCTAAAAGGGCTAAAAGGGCTAAAAGGGCTAAAAGGGCTAAAAGGGCTAAAAGGGCTAAAAGGGCTAAAAGGGCTAAAAGGCCTGGGGGAGGGTTGAAAAAGGTTTTTAGGAACGGGGGTTGATAAGAGGTAAGATGAGAATTTTGGAAATAACGAAGCTATCCCTTAGTCTAGCTTACCTTAGTCTAGACTAGTTAGACTAAGGGTCTAGCCTGAGCTTTACATTCATCAACTCAAAATCTTATAGGCTATCCTAAGACCTAAATTTATTTTTTGATTAGGTAAAGAAAATACAAAATCTGCTCTTAAAAAATGGGCAAAAGACGACAAAAAAAGACAAATAGGCATAAGTCAAGCTGAGTTTAGATGAGAAACTCTTTTTTATGCGTGGACACGTCGTGTTTTTTCAAGTTTTTTTTAGGAGTATAGAGGAGGAGTCATTTATGTGATAAACGAGCATCATGCGGTTTTCTCCCTCCTTAAAAGGCGATTCAGGATGGACATTGAGGCCAAAACATAAAAATCGTTTTAATACGACTTTTGCATATTGTCTTCGATATTTGCTTGGAAAAATAAATTTTTCATTTTTGTCGATATTTCTGGAATAAAATTCAAAATTTTGACTAAATCGATAGAATCAACTTCGTTTATGAATCGTCGGTCTGGCAATTGAATTAATTTGCTTTTAATTTCTACTTAATTGATAGGTCGAAATGGAGGTAAACGTAATGAAGATTGAATGTCGGCTTGCTTGTGTCTGACGTTCTAGTTGAGTGTCATAGGAACGTTAGGTTCCATCAGCCTGATCAAACAAACGGGCTCCTGCTATTCAGATGCTTTTAACGTTTCTCCGATCTTGGAGGCTCAGCCATCGATCTCCGAATAGTTTCAACAACTTAAATTCCAAAAGCGAGCCCTTATAATTCTGCGGTTCCTTTTACATCAGTTCTGTTCACACCGCATTAAGTTAATTACATTTAAAGTTTCAACCCAATTATTCCCCGGGTAAGCTTCACGGCTTAATTGACCTTGTTTTATTAGGTGTGTGAGTTTTTATAGGCTATCTCTTTTTAGTGCCCCACATACACCTAAAATATTTTCACAAAATCTGGTGATCTAAAGGCAGGGGATTCGTTGATGACCTCGTAATGAACAAAACCGATGTTTCCTCTAGTAAGAGAGTACAATTTCCGTTCTTGAGGGGATTAAAATGCCATTTTCAACGTTCAATATGTCGCTCACTATTGTAAAAGAAAGATAAATGACATTGTCAAGGAATAAATACGTTACTTCCAGCTTTAGGATTAGCGAGTTATGACCGCTATAGAAAACAGTCGGCTCATTATTTCAAGTGATATATCGTCCCAACTTTTTTTCCTAACTAGATTCCTTATATTTTTATTTTTAAGCGTATTAAATTAATTAATCTTCCTTTTAAAAAATTTGTTTTTTAAATTTTTTCAAGCGTAATGGATGAACTTTTTATGTATTAATGAATTTAAATTTTATTTTTCGTCCAGAAAATTGAATTTTTGATTTTCCATAAATAAACCATATTGGGGGTAATTAGTTGGAAATGTACTCAGTGGGAGATCCATATTTGCTGAATAGATTTGCTTAAACGGTTTTCAAGTGGTCAACATTGTTTGCTTACGATCAATTATATTTTCATCGCTATTAACATACATTGTCTGACTTTGGGTAAATTTAGTTTCTATTCCAAAAATGAACTAAAAGTATGGAGGAGGAACCCCTTGAAAACTTGGGGCTCTACAGATCTCTCCACTAGCACTCAACCCTAACGTTCCCACCACCTCCCCCTCTTAATCTTTTGAAGTAAATATTATTCTTTAAACAAAAAAATCGATTGTAATTTTAAAAGAAAGATCAACAATGGTTGGAGAAGAATAAAAGAAACATCAGTAATCTGATCAGTTTTTTCTTTTTCCTTTTATCTTTGGCCAATAAACAGATAAAAGAATAGAGGATTAAATGAGACTTTCTTCATGCCATCAACGTCAAAATTGAACATTTCACTAGCGTTTCTTTTATCTTTTGTTTTATTAGTTGGTCCAATAAGCCCTATTTTTATATATTTTTAAACAATTCTAGTACAGCTACTATTCATAAAAAGTAGATGAGAGTAAGTTGTTTTTTTTCTCTCTCTCTCTTTTACAATGGAACTTTCTGCCAAGTTTCGGACACGTGGTAGCATTTTTTGTTCTTTTGTAAACCTCAAAGTTCCGTTTTGATAAAAAAAAAGAAAACAAGGAAGTGTTCTTGATATAATAAAGAGCCAAACGGTCTCTGGAGAACTCGTTCCTAAGGGACGATAGTGACTATGCATGAGATAAGACGAATTTTCGGTCAGAGATCTTTTTTTTTAGTCAAGAAGGGTAAAAAAATTTTCCCTTCCACTGTCCGACACCATCAACATTCAGAAATAAATAAAGGGTTCTGAATACATAAAAAATAACCTTTCCGAAGGATTCTGTTATATTATTTTGTAAAACGATCACAAAATTTGGAAATAAATGGAAAAAAAGGGAAGGTATTTGAAGTCATAAATGGACAAAAAACTCAAAAATTAGAGAATTTGGCAAAAAAGCGCCGATTTTCACCAAATTGAGAAAGTTCCTTTTTTTTTTTTTTTTTCTTTTTTTTCAGACGTGGTCAAACGTCTTATATAAATATTTGAAGCGTTTGGCCAAATCGTACCTCACTAAAGGTACTACTCATTGCCTCAATCCCCTGAGTTGGGAGATAGGGAATAGAACGTTTAGAACATGAAAATGACTGGAGTGGTCACCCATCCATTAACTCTGCTTAACTTCGGTGATCTAGTGAGAACCGGTGTATCAGAGTCGCTAGGCCGAAGCCCCAAAGTTCCCTTTTTGGGGTTCCATTTCCATAACTGCCAGACCAGACCTTCTCAATAGATTTAATGAATTTATGACATTATATTGTACTTAAAAAAATGATTGTACAGCCTTTTCTGAAATACGGTTACTTTCTTACAACGACGACATTGCCAAATTGACTTTTTTTAAGTTTGGAAAAGGTCCAAAAACCATTTACACGAAGCACCTTTTTTACAACTGAGAAAATTACCTTTTACCTAAAAGCTAATGGTTGCCACTATTAATGATGTCCAAGGTTTCCCTTAAATTCCTTGTTATTATGTTTTTTTTTCTCTTTTTTAACTGAACTATAAAAATGTGAATATTCATTCTATGATAAGGATGAATAAATTCATCACTGGAATGCAATTATTTTTGAATAAACGAATTTTACTTGATAAATTCAGAAATTAACATTTTGATGAGAAAAAGTTGAGAAATTTTATTATCGGTTTAATTAATCCATCAAGATGTGCTTGTAGGTACGTCAATTAAACTGCATTCGCCTGGGGAATCAATCGTGAGCAAGCTATTCGAGATGGTACATATTTGAGTTCTATAAACGATCAGAATGTCAACTTGAAATTGTTTACTTTTACGTTTTTGTTTTATAAATAATGAAAAAGGCCCAAAGACTCGATTGGTCCAATACTCAAGAGGTTTAAGGTTAATAGCTCGAACGTATTATTTTGAAGGGGAGTACTTGAGGGTGGAAAAAGTTTTGGCCACAAAACGTGACAGATAAAAGTAACACAAACAATTTTTACCTCGAAAGTACTTTTACGTCAGATCTCGTAATTTGATCATCCCGGGTTTTATTTTAAAAACCGTCAAAAGTAATCTGACGAAAAGTAATTAAGGACAAAAGAGGATCCATTTAATTTTTTTGGCAAATTTTTTTCAATCTGAGTTTTTTCGTGAATCCGTCAAGTGAAAAATAACAACTTTTTTTTTTACTTTTCAAGATGGGTAAAAGTTTGAACCATAAAATTTCAAAGTTCTGTACTTATAAAAAGTTTATTTTTCCTTCTTCTTTGAGAGGTTTTTTCTTTCTTTTCTTGTAAGCGTTAATTAAATTCCTATTATGTAAACTGAAACCATAAAATGTTCACAAATTAAGAATAAAGCGTTCAAAATTTGAAAAATGCCCTTTTCTAGCTATTATTGATCTTTTTGACAATCAAAAACTCAATAACCAAGTATCATCCTCCAGCTTACCAAGAAGGATTTACTTCCATATTCATATTAAACTTTCTGATATTTATTTTGTTTTTGTACTATCACATTTTTTTCTACCACAAAATTTAATAAAAATATTGGATTGTTTACGAGCTCGTGACAAAATTTACATTCCATAAAAGGTAAAGCTTATTATAACGGAAAAGACATAGCTTATGTTCCTTGTGGCTTATTAACAACGTGTTTCTCAAATTTGTTATCTTCCCTTTATTTCCCTCCCCTATATGTTTACTTTATTTGGTTAGGTAATAAATGTCTTAAATTAATGATGATTTAACTTTTACATCATAAGAAAGTTTATTACGACATAAAATTGAATTTTCCAGCTAAATACAAGCGAAAAAATAAAGTGGTATGAAAGAGGAGCCCCATAACTCAAACTTTTACAAAGGGGTTCTAAAGATACTACCTATGCCATACCATACCATACCATACCATACCATACCATACCATACCATACCATACCATACCATACCATACCATACCATACCATACCATACCATACCATACCATACCATACCATACCATACCATACCATACCATACCATACCATACCATACCATACCATACCATACCATACCATGCCATACCATACCATGCCATGCCATGCCATACCATGCCATGCCATGCCATGCCATGCCATACAATACAATACCATACCATACCATACCATACCATACCATACCATACCATACCATACCATACCATACCATACCATACCATACCATGATATACTATTCTACACTACCCCCACCTCTGAATACTTCCCCCACCTTAATCATCCCTTCGCTCAGCCAACCCTCCCCACCTCTCCATAGCCTTCCCCCACCTCCATACACTCTATCATAACTTCTCCTACCTTCATCGACCCTCCCGCCACCTCCCTAAACCCCTTGACTCCTTCCCCAAATGTCGTATTTGAGGGTAATACAATAACTTCCTTTTTTAGAAAGTTCATTAAAGATCATTTTATCCGAGTTGTTTGGAAAAACCTCAAACTGTGCCTCAGGATTGCTTTCTGTCTTTAAATTCTTTTCACCCGGATAATTGATTGATGCTCTCCTGTCCTTAAGACTGAAAGGAACCTTTAAAAAAACCTTTTAAAAGCCAAAACGTTCAACAATTTAGTTTCCTTTACGAAAAAGCCCGGAAATTCATTCATCCATGAATAGATAATTTTCGAGTATCGATATCAAAAGGTCCATTTAATCCTTTAAAATGATTTCTTTAAGTCGGTTTTCGGGAGAAGAAAAACAGGATTGTACGAGGTTTTCGTGATTTCCCTCTGGCCTCGTACAGAACAAAATGACCAGCGATATAACATCACTTCATTAAGTTTCCTCAAGATATTTGCTTTCATCCAAGGCTAAATAAAGGAAAAGGAAATTTAAAAATCGATATTCTTTCAATTCAGCATATTACATATCTCCCTTTATATGGAAATACGTCGGTATGGATTTGGCTTCCTTTTGTTCGTTGCTTTCTGAGTAGAAGCTTTTAAGCTCAAATAAAGGGAAAAAGGATCCGGGAGGGTGGAGGCCATTACCTAACCTTTTTTCAACAAAAATTTGGCTGAGAAAAACTTCACTATTAAAATTGAAGAAAGATGTTGGGAGGCGTCACACGTTTTATTGAGAGACGATTAAGGCCTTAAGATGCCATTTTCAGGCCTTTTTTGTCCGCTTGGAAGGCTTTAACCATCAAGTCCCCTCTTCTTCTTTTATTGTATGCTTCAGAGCATTAAGGTCATCGAGATGTTTTCTTATAGGAAAAAATTTCCTCGATAACTTTTATTCGGCGTTTTGATTTGTTGGGATGTCCCGGACATAAAAATAAGAAAGTGTCTCCTGTTGCAAAGGGCACTCGAACTAGGAGTGCACTTTTGTTATTTGAGATTTGTGCGAGTCCTCATAAAAGAGGAGTTTTCTGCCAACTTTATACGGTCTACGTGTGGAGGGAACATTACGACCGGTTTCAACCTCTAAATACTAAACCTGAACGTGATTCAACGTTAATCGTACATCCCCCATATGGAAAGAACACCTTTTTCAAATCAGTTTATTAACTGGTGGGACGTGTCCGATCGTATATCGTTTTAATTGCCATTTTTTATTATTAGCCATCGGTGAAGAGTGTCGAATTTTAATTGGATCAGAGGCAATAAAACTGTTTAGTCGAAACGATTCTTTTTTAATGAAATCAAACTTTATCTTCCTTTTACAGTGTCAGTTTGATGACAAACGTTCTTTCTATTGGGAGGTTATCTCAATTATTCATATCTGGTTGATATCGACCAAAAATGTGGTATGTAGGAGGAAACCCATAACTTGAACTAGGGGCTCTACAGACCTCTCCACAAACATCTTCGACCCTTCCATATCCTCCATTCTCATATGACCTCCCGTACCATCATCGACCCTCCCTAACCTCCCACAACGTTTCCTTCGATCACCTACCCCCACTTGATAGATTGTTTTTTTTCAGAAAGTGATCTTTAAGTCGATTTTTTATAGTGAAAAAGTCACCTGAGGGTTTTTATTACTAAAACAATTTCGATAGACATTTAAAAGCGCTTTCAAACGGTGTATTTATCACGAAGATTCATTAAGAATTGAGGAAGCTATAAAATTTTTAAGTTAAATTCTTTCCGAATTTTGATCATTTTTGGCCAAAATCACTAAGGGAAAAAAATTTTAATTTTTTTTTTTTTTTTTAATAAATACAATTGAATATATATTGGTTCTTTGGGGTGCTGAGTACGAATATAATGTTGTTTTTGACGGAAAATTTTTTTTGGGGTAGTTTACTTAGTTCCAAATGCTGTTTTTTGGCGATAACTCAAAAAATATTGGTCGCAAATTTTTTTAGTTAATTCCATTGTATTTATCGTGCAATTTTACATAGGAATCGATATGTCAATATTCATCTTTTGGCTTACCGAATTTTCCTGGGCTTCCTGAATCACCAAAAAAAGTTTGGTCAAGATCAGAGTTACATGAAATGACAATCATTCGTAGATTACAATGAATTTTATGACTGTTTTCTATTCTAATTGGACTTATCTTCTACATTGTATGCTTAGGTTAAAAAATAATACCCTCTACAAAACGAAACCTTTTAGCCTGCTTTGGCCTTTTTCAATACATCAACCAGATTTGATATGTCAAAAAGCTTTTGAAAAGCTACTTTTCATTTTGAGCCTTATTTGACAAATTGTTTACATGCTATTTCATACATGTTTACGCTTATTTTCACTTATTGAGGAAGAAAAGAGCCCTTTTACGACCAATTTTAACAACAAGTTAATCCTCGAAAACTCTTTGACTGCTTTCAATAACCTTAAAAGAAAGAAAAAAATTGCTAATTTTGTTTTGTTTCTTTTCCAGGATTACGAAGTCGATCTTTATCTCCGTCAAAAGTGGCTGGACGAAAGGTTAAAGCACCCGGATATCACCGAAGTTCTCGACTTAAACGACCCCAATCTTGTAAAGGCCCTCTGGAAGCCGGAAGTCTACTTTCCGAACGCGAAACACGCCGAATTTCAATTCGTCACCGTCCCCAACGTATTAATCAGGATAAATCCCGACGGAGAAATTTTATACATGTTGAGGTAAGTAACCAAAAAGGCCCCAAAATGATGTAAAGTATTGGAGCTTGCCCAGAGACACGAACTTTCTCAAAGGTCTACAGATTTCGGGGGATCCATAAATTTCGGGGGAAATGAATCCTTTTATTTTCTAACATACCTAACTTGAATTTGGTGATAATTTTATGAAAATGGGACTAATTTCACTCAAACTCAATATAATTACCAAATTATTTAATTATTTGAATAATTAATTTAAAAAAAAAAATTTTTTTTTGCCTTGAATTTGGTGATAATTTTATGAAAATGGGAAAATTAAGTTAATTAGTCATAATTACCTAATTACATAATTAATTACCTAATTAATTAATGAAATTTAATCGGGATCACGTGAAGATTATTTGGTTAAAATTTGGTGAAGATCGGACCGGTAGAAAGCCCGTAGCACATTTTTGCAAACTTTAGACCGACATATATCCGCCATTTTGTAGAATTTCAAAAATCGCTCTCGTCACTTTTAAGATAACCACGAAAGGAAGATTGTGTGAAAATTTCGTTAAAATCGGATGAAAATTGTGGCCGTGAAGTGTTCCGGAAAAAAGGCGACGGACGGACGGCCGGCACCGAAGACAAAGTCTTGTCCGACAAAGATCAAAAGTCAGTTTGACCCTAGGGGGTCTGGAAGACCCTTCCCCAAAAACCCGAATCCGACGGTATTACAATAACTTCTCTTTGAGAAAGTTAAAAATTGAGCCCTCTGATTAATTTATGTGCCTGAAAAGCCACTTTTAAAAGGGAGGCTGAAAAAATGTACAATTTTATATTAACCGCATGTGTGAGGGTAACGTTGACAAGTGGCGTAACTGTATTTTACGGCCGGCCATAAAGTAATTTAAGAAAAGCCTTTTTTTTTTCTCGGGCCCTTTTTTAAAGTTGACATGACCCGTGCTCATATGACACATTCTCATTAGTTAGGAAATATCGCCTTTTTCCCATGATTACCGATAGTGATCTAAATTGGATATTTAACACGGGGGGACGATAAAAGGGAGGGGATTGTCTTTTACACAAAGACACCCCTAGTACGGCTAATCAGGCTCCTTTTCTGACTATCATTTCCATGTAAATCAAAGCGGTCAAACTCCTAACGCGACCCAATTAAACCCCTAACCACAATCTCGGTTTAATTGCAATTCCTTTTTTTACTCTCATTTGAATTGAAATGTTCGTTTTGTCCTTGGCTTTTTAAAGGTAATTTTAACCTTCCTACTATGCAAAAACACTCACAAATGTTAGCAAAAATTAAGTTGGGTGTAAATGAGTAGGAAAAAGTTCATGTTGTGCTAAGAATGTCATTCACTAGCCTGAAATCAAGTGCCTGAAAGCAGGAAAAAAAAACAAAACATCCAAAAAATATACAAAAATACAAAAAAAATCCCAAAGATTTAAATTTTGTGAAGATTAAAATTTGTTTTTTCTCGATAGTCGATTTTAAATGGAAATGAAATTCTCTACAACGTTTACTTAGTACGCTTTTGTTATTAGATAACGCCTTCCCCGCCTTTTTCCGACTTTTCTAAAATCTGACTTTATTCATAGGAAAAACTCGAAAAATTTTTGTCGCCTCGTAGCTCAGAAACTTTTTGTCCTACAAAAAATCTTAGTAAATCAAATCTGTACCAAATTTTATAAGCTTTAATTTTGTTTTTCTAAATTTTTTTGAAATTTCAATTTTTGAATGAAAATTTTTTTAAACCCCCACCCTGCCTATTGATCTTTTTGAGAGTTGTTTTTAAAAGTTAATTAAATTCTCTACGACTTTTATTAAGTACACTTTTTTGATTAGATGACGTCTTCCCTCCTTCAGAGGTCAAAATAGAAAACCCTGGTTTCTTTGCCACCTCGTAGCTCAGATAGGTTTGGTCCTAGAAAAAATTGTATTAGCTCAAAATTGTAGAAAATTTAATAATCTTTAATTTTGTACAAAAAATTATTTCACCTACGACCTACGGTTTTCGAGATATTGGCAAAAAAACGAAAAAAATCATCTTAAAATCGCTCCTGAGGCCAAACGGCACGGTTATGGACTTTTTTGTGGTTAATCAGGAGACCAACACATTCCCGCAGAAAAACAAAATTCGCTTTTCAAATTAAAATTTGTTTAAAAAGTAATCAATCTTCGTTTTCTTATAAAGTTTTCATTAAGTAGTTTTTTTGTTTTTTCCCCAACAAAGCCTAAAGGAAAATATATTGGATGAAAGAATGCTATTGAGTAACGAGGTCTGGGATGGCCCCAAAGAAGAAGACACATGTGCACCACCTTCTTTTTTTTTTTATGTGGGATTACTTTCATAAAAAGCTTACGGGAAGGTTCTCTCAGATATAAACTTGTGTACAATATCGCTGATTCCCGTCTCCACGACATGTTTTCATGATTTACACATTTTTCTGAAAACTCGTTTTTTTGCCTGGGCGGTTTTGTAATTGAATTTTTAACTTCCTCAATCAACAAAAGTTGAAAAAAGAATTTTTTTTATAACAAAGAATTAATTTCAAATTTAACGAAGCCTCTTTTTTTTTTTTTTCTTTTTCTCTCTCTGCTGGTAGAGTGATGGATTGAACTGTGGGAACAAGTTTTTAAATTGGTAACTCTCCGTGGGCTTCTCGGAGCAAATTGATTGATGAATTTTCGAGTAGTGCAAGAAAACATTTTCGGAAATAGATGCAACAAGTTATCCAATTTGTCACAGCCATGGTAACCACAAAAATGGCCTAGAAACACAATTAACTTTAAAATAAACATAAAAACGATAAGCGGACGTGAATTTTTTTATACTGACAATAAAAGCGATCGGAATCCTCCACTCATGTGGATTTATTCTCCGATTTCGTGTCTATCTGGCAATATTCAGACATCGTATATCGTATCAATAACGAATTTTTCTTTCCGCTCCGATTTTTCCTCTTTTTTCCTCTCAATTTTTATTCCCTTCTCTTTATACGAGTGCACTTATAAAAGACTTTATGAAAGTCCTATGATGATATATTGCATTAAAAAAATACGGGTAAGTCCGTATAAAAACCATTTGCTGTCTGATTTATTTGTGAAAGGGATATTTAATAAATCCTTATGAACTTTTCAATAGTTTATTTCGATATTTACCTTAGTTTTCAATGTAGGGATACGTTTAGAGCAAATATGGGAGGGATAATCGTGACCGTTGACAAGAGAGGGAGCTCAGGACCAATGTTGACGTAGAAAGTGGAGATTTTCTCGATATTGGGCGACTAAAATCTGTCTTCTAAAATCCATCTGAAAATCCGAAAATCCAAAAGAGCCCAATTTGCCCAATCCACAAAGAAGTTAAGAAGGCACCACAGTAGGGTAAATGGGCATCACAAAAAGATAAAGTTGCAAGTCCAATGTCTACTTAATCACCAAACTTGGCTACGCCAGATAGAGTGAAGTAGCGAAAGTGATAAATCGCCCAATCATGCTACTATATTTAGGAGAAAGTTTAGATACAGTCGTAATATCCATCTTATTTTATATTTTTTGGGTCGCTGATTCCGAATCTGAAGTTTTCTAACAAAAATTTTGCCCTGAACCTTGTCAAATTCGCAAACAAAGTCAAAATTTTGGCATTTTTTGAGGTTTTTTGATTATATCTCAAAAACTATAGATTTCAGCGATTTGACCGTTTAGTAAAAAAGAAAGCTTATAAAATTACCTAAAAATCCATTAATCATTTGTCTAATTCGGTCTTACCGTTTGGCAGATATTGATGGTCAAAGTTTTTTTTTTTTCGTTTAAAGCAAAATAAATAATGATTTTAATTATTATTGAACTTCTGAATGCCTGAAGTGTTATTTCTTTTCCTCAAAGGCTCCTGAAACGAACTCATTTTCCCCCAGTCAATTACTTATTTAAAGGAAGTTTGATGAAATAGGTATATTTACTCAATTAAAAGATCAAATACTTTTTTTATAAACTTAAATATTTTGTTTAGGTTAAAGTTGACGTTTTCGTGTATGATGGACCTTTCGAAGTTCCCACTGGATAACCAAGTGTGCACGATGGAAGTCGCTAGCTGTAAGTACATTTTTAGAATTTGAATCTTAGACATAGTGAATTATTCCAGTTTAAAACTCTGGATGGAAAGTCGGGGATTTTAAAACATCCCGAGGGGTTTATTCCGGGAAAAGGGGGGCCGAAATCGGTCTCCGTTCGGAAATGATGGAGAACGGAACTCGAGCGTTTTTTTGTTCTGTTGTTACAAAACCGATCGATATTGTTTTATCAACATTCGAATTTTAAATTTAAGATAATACTTTTAAAACAAACAAAACAATTCAATTGGTTCGCCCTTATCAAATAATTGTTCTCACAACAATTGGATCTGCTTCCTGAAAATCCTGTTTGAAATATTATCATGTAAATATATGCGATGTAATAATCCTTGCGTAAGAGGCCTAGTCGGTAGTTAAGCGAAGAGGGCGATTCTCCATATTTGTACAGACTAAATTTCAAACGTAGTACCCCACTTTTCCAGATAAAGCTCTATTTTCAACAAATAATATTTACTTAAATTAAAATTTGTTTTATTTGGTTTGTCGCTCCTCAATGGTCAAGGATTTACAAAAATACACTTTCGGATATGTATAACGAGGAATTTTTTTTCTTTCTTTCTTTCTTTGTAAAGATTTTTCCAAAGGTTTAAATGTTGAGTGAATCAGCTCAGAATGAAAGGTTGTTTGGGCGGTTTTGATGGTTTTTTGGGTGGTTTTTTGGTTGTTTAGGTGGTTTGGGTGGTCTTGGTGGTTTTTGGTTGTTTGGGTGGTTTTGGTGGTCTTTGGTTGTTTGGGTGGTTTTGGTGGTTTTTGGTTGTTTGGGCGGTTGTGGTGGTTTTTGGTTGTTTGGGTGGTCTTTGGTTGTGGGTGGTTATGGTGGTTTTTAGCTGTTTGGGCGGTTTGGATAGTTTCGGTGGTCTTTGGTTGCTTGGGCGGTTTTGATGGTTCTTTTTGTTTGGGTGGTTTTGGTGTTTTTTGGTTGTTTGGGTGGTCTCTGGTTATTATGGTGGTCTTTGGATGTGGGTGGTTATATTGGTTTTTAGTTTTTTGGGTGGTTTGGATAGTTTTGGTGGTCTTTGGTTGTTTGGGTGGTTTGGGTGGTCTTGGTGGGTTTCGGTCGTTTAGGTGGTTTGGGTGGTCTTGGTGTTTTTTGCTGTTTGGGTGGTTTTGGTGGTCTTTGGTTGTTTGGGTGGTTTTGGTGGTCTTTGGTTGTTTGGGTGGTTTTGGTGGTCTTTGGTTGTTTGGGTGGTTTTGGTGGTCTTTGGTTGTTTGGGTGGTTTTGGTGGTCTTTGGTTGTTTGGGTGGTTTTGGTGGTCTTTGGTTATTTTGGTGGTTTTGGTGGTCTTTGGTTGTTTTGGTGGTTTTGGTGGTCTTGGTGGGTTTCGGTCGTTTAGGTGGTTTGGGTGGTTTTGGAGGTCTTTGTTGGTTGGGTGGTTTTGGTGGTCTTTGGTTGTTTGGGTGGTTTTGGTGGTCTTGGTGGGATTTCGTTGTTTAGGTGGTTTGGGCGGTCTTGGTTTTTTTTTGTTGTTTAGGTGGTTTGGGTGGTCTTGGCGGTCTTTGGTTGTTTGGGTGGTTTTGGTGGTTTTTTGGTTGTTTGTGTGGTTTTGGTGGTTTTTGGTTGTTTAAGTGAAGATCATATAAGTTTAAGTCAAGATCAATAGGTTTTTCTTGATTATCGTGTTTTTATATTATCTGGAAATTTACTGCAATGCAGATTAGATTTTAAAAATAAATCCGTGGTAAAATAATTAGATCTTGAGATAGAAAAAAAAAGGAATACTAATTTTATTTTGTTTAGGCTCCCGAAAAATGTAATATATCTTGTCATGGGCTTATTCTAAGCCAAAGCTTTTATAAAAGGATTTTCTTCGGAAGACCCTATTTGTATTGCGTTTGGGCGAATCCTTTTTTATTTATCAAATTCCCTAATTTTCTACCTTTTTAATTAGAGGACTTAATTCCGTGAGTAATTTGAAGAATAAAGACATGAATTACGAGGGTTTCATTTTTTTCCTACAAGAAGTGATTTTGCTTAATGTTAAACATTTTATACTAAAGTTGGCGTTTTATGTTTAATTTTGGAACATTTCTACCGTATAATGGCCTTTGGTTAAAAGTTCATCTCGAAGGGTTTCGTTTAAATTAAAAGGGCCTCTGATTAAGTAAAAGCCTCGAGGTGACTTTGACTGAAAATCAAACAAGTCGATAACTTGTCGAAGTTAGCAACCACAGGGGACCACTAGTTCATAAGCTTGTAAAATATAATTACACGAAGCTCGTGGAACATGACAAAAACGAGCATATGTTTTTGCAACCTGAGATATGGTCGAAACCACGCAGTACTAAACCCTATGTTTATTTTATCACGAACGTACACATCATTTTCCGACTTTATCGTACACCTAAACAACTCTCGTATGCTCTAAGTCTTTAAAAAATGGGATTAAACCATGCCATATTTTTAAAATTGACAAAAAGGAGTCTTAAAAAACCACATCAAAAGAAACTTGCAACCCAAATAAACCCTTAACATTAAAACCCAAACTCGCACAGTGTTCACCCATTTCATCCAAAATTTTCAAACCCCTACCCACCATAAACCATAAAAACCACAAAAATCACTTCATTACCCCTCTAAATAGCAAATCATCATTTTTCTCAAATATTACCTCAACTCCCTGAACATATACTGGTGACAAACTCGGTTTGGGTGGTCTTTGGTTGTTTCGGTGGTAATGGTGGTTTTTAGTTGTTTGGGTAGTTTGGATAGTTTTTGTGGTCTTTATTTGTTTGGGCGGTTTTGGTGGTTTTTGGGTGGTTTTGGTGGTTTTTTGGTTGTTTAGGTGGTTTAGGTGGTCTAGGTGGTTTTGGTTGTTTGGGTGGTTTTTGGTTGTTTGAGTGGTTTTGGTGGTTTTTGGATGTTTGGGTGGTCTTTGGTTGTGGGTGGTTTTTAGCTGTTTATGTGGTTTGGATAGTTTTCGTAGTCTTTGGTTGTTTGGGCGGTTTTGATGGTTCTTTTTTGTTTGGGTGGTTTTGGTGGTTTTTGGTTGTTTAGGTGGTTTGGGTGGTGTTTGCGGGTTTTTGTTTTTTGGGTGGTTTTTATGGTCTTTGGTTGTTTGGGTGGTTTTGATGGTCTTTGGTTGTTTGGGTGGTTTTGATGGTTTTTGGTTGTTTGGGTGGTTTTGATGGTCTTTGGTTGTTTGGGTGGTTTTGATGGTCTTTGGTTGTTTGGGTGGTTTTTGGTTCTTTGGGTGGTTTTTGGTTGTAGATGGTTATGGTGGTTTTTGGTTGTGGATGGTTATGGTGGTTTTTAGTCGCTAGGGTGGTTTGGATAGTTTTGGTGAACTATGGTTGTTTAGGCGGTTTTGATGGTTTTTTGGGTGGTTTTGGTGGTTTTTTGGTTGTTTAGGCGGTTTGGGTGGTCTTGGAGGTTTTTGGTTGTTTGGGTGGTTTTGGTGGTCTTGGTGGTTTACGGTTGGTCTTTGGTTGTTTGGGTGGTTGTGGTGGTTTTTGGTTGTTTGGGTGGCCTTTGGTTGTGGGTGGTTATGGTAGTTTTTAGCTGTTTGGGTGGTTTGGATAGTTTTGGTAGTCTTTGGTTGTTTGGGCGGTTTTAGTGGTGGGTGGTCTTGGTGGTTTTTTTTGTTAGGGTGGTTTTGGTGGTCTTTGGTTGTTAGGGTGGTTTTCGGTTGTTTGGGTGGTCTCTGGTTATTTCGGTGGTCTTTGGTTGTGGGGGGTTATAGTGGTTTTTAGTTGTTTGGGTGGTTTGGATAGTTTTGGTGGTCTTTGGTTGTTTGGGCGGTTTTGATGGTTTTTTTTTGTTTGGGTAGTTTTATTAGTTTTCGATTATTTGGGTGGTTTGGGTGGTCTTGGTGGTTTTTGGTTTTTTGGGTAGTTTTTTGGTTGTTTAGGTGGTTTGGTGGTTTTTTTTTTTGGCTGTTTAGGTGGCTTGTTTTCGGTTATTTTGGTGGTCTTTGGTTGTGGGTGGTTTTTGTCATTTGGTGGTTTTGGTTGTTCGTTTGTATTTTTAGCCCTGGGTAACTGAATACGAAGAAGATCCCTGTAACATTGAAAAATCGAATTTTTAGAACATCTCGGCTCCCCAAACGCCAATCGACTTGAAATTTTCAACGATTCTTTTTGTCATATCAGAGAAGATCTGAATAAAATGTCAAGTTATTCCATTCCCAGGGAGCCGAGATCCAGTCACCTGAATATCGGGTTTCTTCACCTCCACTAAACATACCTTTGGTTTGTCAAGAACTCGAGGCTTTACACGACGACACCGTACTCCAAGATCCAAGACATTTCAAACATTTTTCCACAACTAAAGCATTTTTACAACTACATTACTAGCCTAGATTCCGCCATCTGCTCTTGATCGGAAATTAACAGGAGGATGTCTGGGTTTGAATGCTTCTAAACAGCTTAAGCGATGCGTGAAAGACTATTGTGGATGCAATTAACATAACCTTGGTAATTAATTGAAATTCAAAGAGGACACGTCTTAACATAATTGTTCTCCGTAGCAATCAATAAATTCAAAGCTACTGGTTTAGATTTATGTTATAATAATAGGTATCCACCTTTCCCCAGGGTGTCATTAATAAGTATTTAACACTTTGATTTATCTTTATGCTTTTCGAATAAACATTTTAAGGGTTAATTCATGTTTAATAATTTTAAAAGGAAATCCTTATTTTAAAAGCACAAGGCGAGAAATAATGTTTTCCTTTCAGCACAAAAGATTTGGCACAAAAAATTAGAATCTCAGAAAAAAAAATTTTTTGTTGTCGGGCCTTTTCCTGTGGGAGTTAGGCCAATAAACTCCCTTTAGAAACTCTTTGTTCCTTCCCCATATATTCGGAAATGTTCATTTGAGTTGTGTAAAGAAAGCCAAAAATTGAAAAACTGACTAAATATCGTGAACTTTTTTCACCATTGCAGATCTCGAATTGTATCAGAAAACCCTCAAAATGGAACATTTTGGGAAGTTTTTCGCTTTTTCGATGTTGAGTTGCATGAATAGGCAGATTAGCAAAAATAAAGATTTTTTAATAATGTGTTGAATTAATTTAACTTTTTTTTTTCAGTTTCGAAGACAATAGAAGAGCTGAGGCTGGAATGGAAAACTCATCATCCGGTGATTATGGGAAAGGGGCTTAGAATGCCTCAATTTGAGATTAAAGACATCGCAGCTTCCGATTGCCAAGAATCTTTTCAAATTGGTATTTTCTTTTTTTTTTTTACTTTTTTCCCCTACAAAGGATTTAAACAATAAAATAGATCTCTAGGCACTAAAATCGAAAAATAAGTACCTTGTATACCCACCCTCCCATTACTTTATTCAACCTTCTCTTAGTCATCCTCAACCTCTATTGCTCTATCTACTATCCCATCACCTCTTCATCCCTCCCCCACCCTCCATCCTCGTTACCCATCCTCCAGCAGCATTCCACCACCTCCAACCACTCATCACCTCTACAATACCTCCTCACATCCACCAGATGGTCCAACCCCTCCTATTACTTCCCCCGATCCTCCACCACCTCCCCTCACTCTCCCATCATCCAACCCTCCTCGACCCTCCCTCCTGGTCTCCACCCTCCACCAACATTCCATCACCTCCAATCCCTCCCCCCACAAAACAAATTTCAAAATTTTGTCTCATTGTGGCCTTTTTATTTAACCTACTCCTTTGGAAATTCGATAAAAGACAAATTACTTTTCAAAAAAGTGGTCAGATTGACTAAGCCTGTTATTGACTTCGTTTCCTGAGGTCTTTTTGATGTCCTTTGTGATTAAAGACCCCAAAGTTTTAGTTTTCGTCAAACTTTCCCCTTTTTTCCTCATCTCTCACCCTCCCAGACAATTTACTTTCATAAAAGCCTAATGGATTTCAGGTTCACATGCCATAAATTTCTAAAAGGAGGAATTCGGTGATGAAAATCGGTGCCCCTTTTAATTTATCCTTTAATCTTCTACATTTTTAAAATCCGAAAAACGTTCTGTAATTATACTAAACGGCTCTTTTTAACGACCATCTCAAATGGAAATCTTTCTAATAAGCGTAATAATTGAGCGAAAACGAGAATTAATTTATTATTTAAAAAAATGTTTTTAGCATTTCTAGGGTTTGATGGTAGATTTAAAAGGAAAGAACAATTTAAGGGAATGTTCTCAAGTTGGGACCCCTGAGGGTGGGTCAGGGATTCCCAGGGGGTCCTTCAACTCTGGTATTAACAAAAAGTATTTTTCCCCACGACTTTTTTTTTAGGAAACAAAAAGGAAAGAGTCATTAAACTCATCTGTCAACAGCACTAGGATTTGGGATAATACCCTTAACGACCTATCGAATCCACTATTCATCCTATTCTGAAAACGACAATACTCGAAAGATTCCAAACTAGCGGTTGATGTTTAAAATTTTTAATGGCTTGTCGACTTCAATAATTTTATATTTCAGGAAATGGGGATCCTTGTTCCAATTTTACTCGGCCTTGTTTTTTTGGCTGTAAAAAAGGAAAGCCTCTCAGTTTTCCGAGTCAGTAACTTTAGTGTACTCTGACAACTTTTTATGTGTTATTACTCAAAAAAAGAGCTCCCTGAAGATGAACAAAAAAAAATATGATGTTTTATGATTTCAAGGTTTTTGAGAAATGGGGACGACGAAAGGATGTAACTAAAAATGGAAGATATTTCTTTGTTTGTAATCTTTTTAATTGAAGACGTCCTTTTGTGGTTGTACTTGAGATTTTATGAAAGCCTGAGTTAGTTGAATTCTAGTTTTTGTTTTAAGAAAATTGAAAAATGTATGGTGAAAAAGGTTTTGGTTGTCTGGAGCTGGACAAAAGATCCTCAAAAGCTCTCTCCTCTCAGATTCGAAACCAAAACTCTTTCATCGACATCAATACCTTATAAAAAAATCGCTCTAAATATTATCTGAGGTGTAAATTAAAAAGGGGGGTTGGGCCCAGGAGGGTAGGGGAAGTGATGGGAGGAAGTGGAATCTGAAGTTGTGGCAGAGTGGGGGGAAGATTTTTTTAGGGAGGATATATGTTGGTAGGGGAGGTGATGGTATATGTTGGTAGGGCAGGTGATGAGAGGGTATATGTTGGTAGGGGAGGTGTGGGGAGGGTATATGTTGGTATGGGAGGTGAGGGGGAGGGTATATGTTGGTAGGGGAGGTGAGGGGAGGGTATATGTTGGTAGGGGAGGTGAGGGGAGGGTATATGTTGGTAGGGGAGGTGAGGGGAGGGTATATGTTGGTAGGGGAGGTGAGGGGAGGGTATATGTTGGTAGGGGAGGTGAGGGGAGGGTATATGTTGGTAGGGGAGGTGATGGGGGGGGTATATGTTGGTAGGGGAGGTGAGGGGAGGGTATATGTTGGTAGGGGAGGTGAGAGGGAGGTCATATGTATGGTAGGGCAGGTGATGAGAGGGTAAACGAAAGGTGAAAGGAACAGGACAAACGAGAAAAGGAATAGGTGTTAGGGGAGGTGATGGTAGGGTATATGTTAGTAGGGGAGGTGATGGTAGGGTATATGTTAGTAGGGGAGGTGAGGGGATGGCATATGTTGGTAGGGGAGGTGAGGGGATGGCATACGTTGGTAGGGGAGGTGATGGGAGTATATATGTTGGTAGGGAAGGTAGGGGAAGATTGGGTGAGTGACAAAAAAGGGCAGTTTCAGCTTGATTTTTGACCATTATAAGGCACTAGGAGCCCTTTTAACTAGATACTATTCCTTTTTGACAAATAGTGTCATTTTTAGCTTGATTTTATCCTTTTTGGAAACTAGGGGCTGTTTTAACTAGATTTTGGTTTCTTTACGACAAAAAGCTCCCTTTTTGCTTGATTTTTATCATTTTTGCACACTATATGGGCTCATTTGACTAGATTTTGGTCCTTTAGGACAAAAAAAGGGCCTTTTTTTTCCTTCATTCAATTTGGATCATTGGTCTGTCGAAGATTGGATGATGTCGGTCTAGTAGTTGAAGAGATTTCGTTAAATTTAAATTTTCAATTATTTTAAAATCTCTTAGGTTATTATTGGGATGAGTGCGCTGGGTTCACCTGTTGAGAATTTCTATACATCCCTTTCCAATAATACGAGTTGGTAGTTGCAAATGGGATTAATAGTTGCCACCTAAGTGCTTTCAATCCCTCCGACTCTATTCGCCCGTAAGTATAGGAATGGAACGGAAGGGTACCCTAACGTTAATCTCATTTATAGTCTCTTAATCATGGGATTTTCGTATTTTCCGAACCCTTTCCGCCGTGTATTCCCAGAACGGATTCGCTCGAGTGGAACCGATAGGTCTCTTGCCCGGAACGGATCGATCCTCGAAGGTGCGAGTAAATCAACGTTTCCCCCATTTTGATTGTTTGGTCTACCGCTGAACTCCGGTGATTAAATTAAGAGGATCGATTTTTCAGGGTCACCTAGGTCGCCTGTTGACTCGAAAACGGATCTTTAGCTTGTAAGTTGTCAAGGTGAAAGGGAGGATCCAATGGCCCTAACAAGACCAACAGTTTCCCCACCCTCTTGCTGCTGTATCTTGCAAATAATGTCAGAAAACGAAAAGAAAAGTAATGTCTGAAGCTTCCACTAGCCATAACTCCCTCAAACCCATCCTCTCATTCCTCATTTTGTTAATTTGTCCTATATCATTTTCAGGTCGTTTTTTATTATTTATTGACAGCATAGACCCTTTTCCGACCCAATTTCGGCTCATTTTCAACATGCGAATTTTAAATAAAAATTTTTAAGTAATTAGAAAATGGATGTTTGCGTTGTAAAATGTAGAAAATGAGGGAATACGAAACATAATTAGGTAAATGTTTATTTATTACGTCCATAATTTACGAACATGGGTTGGCTTAAATCGAATGAGGGTGAAATGGCCTGTGATAGCCTTATTGCGTTGAAATATTTATGCGTTTGAGATAGGAACCAATACATCCCTTTAACCTAGACTTTTCACCAAAAGGTGAGAAGCCCTTTTCAAGTAAATTCTTATAAATAAATATTTCTTTAAGAAATGAATTATTAAAAGGGGAAAAAATTATTTTAAAGAAATGATGATCGTTTAGAAAATATAATTCATAATTAAGAAAAAGCGTAAAAGGCCTTGAGGCGTCAATTTGGAATTCTTCTTGAAAAGTTCGGCGACAATTTCATTAGATCGAGGGAGAGCCTGGAACCGAGTTGAATAAATTAGGTGCACTCCGTTGTTGTGAGCCACTCCTATATTATAAGGTCGATAAAAAAAATTTCAAAAATTTCTTTTCCTTCGAGCATTTTTCTTTGTGACAGATGACAACTTGAATAAACAAAAAAATTTCAACGTTGAAAGAGATTTGTCGATTGACATTTTGGAGCCTTTTTTGCCCTAAACATCGAGTTTTTTCCTTTTTTTGTCGGGTTCCAGAGGGTTTTAAAGACAGGAACCAAAGGGATATATCAACCCTTCAGTAAACCGCAGTTTCTTTTCCCTGGACCATTTATTCCGAATCGACGTACTAAGCGTATTCTCGAATCACCAATGCAATTAGAACGTTTTTCTTTTTTCCTTCAATAGCTTATCCCCCATTTTAAGCCTAACTCATTGATAGACTATCAAGTATGGCATTTCTTCGGTTATGAGCAATGACAACCCATTGACGCTTGACATTTCCGGATAAGCTTTTTTCCATCAACATAAAAAAAAAATCTTAACAAAATGATGTCAAACGAGAATACTAAGCTGCTAATAAAAACAGGAAAAGAGTTTAATAAACTTTAAAAAAGAAGACAAAAAATACCCCTGGAGCTTTAAAAAAACCGTAGATTTCATAGGAGGCTTGATTAAAAGTGTATTAAAACTTTTCTCGGGGGGTTTTAACTTAGGTGTAAGTTATGCTTGCAATGGCTCGGTTACAAACGTTGCAATAATAAAGAGCTCCGCCCTACATTTAGTAAAAAAATTACATAAACTCGGGAAAAAAAGCTTTGTTTTATCACAATTATTTAACCTTTGTAATTATCCAACATAATAGGTACCTATGAAGGACAAGTTAATTTTAAAAGCTCTGCTCTATGATATTAAGGTAGTTATGGAGGAGGAACCCCCAAAACTGGAATGATTTCAAAAAGTGGGTTCTCTATAGACCTCTCCACAACACTCCATCACCTCACCTACCCTCCTGGACCCTCCCCCCACCTTCCCCAGGTTGTGCAGTTAGCAGGAGTAGGGTGTTTTGGAAGGCTTGATTTAGGCCAGTGGTTCCCAAACTGGCGGCGTAATTTGTTCCCAGGGAGGGCGTGGGCAGGCTCAAGATTTTTTAGGTAGATTTTTTTTAAATATCCCCCAAAAATTTAGTTTTTCTTCAAAAACCTCAAAATCAACATTTATTTTGTTAAGCCAAATATTCTTCCAAAAACCTCAAAATCGAAGTTTTGTGAGCCCTTTTTCATCAAAAATCTCAAAATCAAGGTTTAAAGAGCCTAATTTTCGTCAAAAATCTCAAAATCAAGGTTTTAAGAGCCAAATTTCGTCAAAAAAAACTCAATATCAACATTTGTAAAGCCCATTTTACGTCCAAAAACCTCAAAATCTAAGTTTTAAGAGACATTTTTAGTCAAAAACCTCAAGATGAAGAGACATTTTTAGTCAAAAACCTCAAAATAAAGAGAAATTTTTAGTCAAAAACCTCAAAATGAATTGTTTAAGAGCCAAATTTTCGTCAAAATCAACATTAATTGTAAAGCCTAATTTTCATCCCAAAACCTCCAAATCAACATTAATTGTAAAGCCTAATTTTCGTCCAAAAACCTCAAAATCAACATTAATTGTGAAGCCTAATTTTCGTCCAAAAACCTCAAAATAAAGGTTTCAAGAGCCAAATTATCACCAAAAACCTCAAAATCAATATTTGTAAAGCCCATTTTACATCCAAAAACCTCAAAATCAAAGTTTTAAGAGCCTATTTTCGTCAAAAGTCTCTAAATCGAGGTTTTAAGAGCCAAATTTTTGTCAAAAATCTCACTATCAACATTTGTAAAGCTCAATTTTCACCCAAAAACCTCAAAATCAAAGTTTTGAGAGACGTTTTTAGTCAAAAACCTCAGAATCAGGGTTTTAAGTGCATTTATTTTGTCAAAAACCTCAAAATCTACACTTTTAAAACCCCAATTTTCTTCAAAAACCTCAAAATTAACAACTTTTTTTTGAGCCCAGTTTGTTTAAATGGGGGGCGCACTGTGAAAAAGTTTGGGAACCTCTGATTTAGGGTAATCACCAACGAAATGGGGTAATTGATGTAAATATGCTAATTAATAGTATGTTGTTGGGATCTGTCAGAGTGGGGTAGTATTAGGCCTTTTGACAAACAAAACGACGAACGTTCCATTAACCCCGCTAGTCCATTTTTGGTTGCCTTTACAGCCAAAAACCCTATTTTCATAAAAAACATTGAATCCTTCCCTTGCGAGCGATATCCATTTCAGCTCCCTTGGGATAATAGAGGCTATTCCAAAGGCCATTTCAAAGGTCAAAACTAAATTTCCACAATGAAGTTACTATCCACATTAGCATATTTAACGAAGCGAATTTTTATGAATGTTTATTCTAGAATTCAAAATTGCAAAAGCACATTTAAATTTCAATTTTGTGGCTTCCATTGGCTGTTTAAACTGTAAGGGACGTTTATTGTCTACTTTAGCTACGCCTTGGACCAACTGCTTTCCTCAAACGACATGTAAAACCAATTAAAGTCTGTGAAAATAAAAAATAACGAGCTGAAACTGTTAATTGGATTTAAATGCATTTCCTTTGATGCCCTCGTGATTAAAACAAACTGTTATTGAAAGCAGCTCAATGAAAACTGGTACGAAAATGTTGAAATTAATATGGCGTTAAATTGAGCCGAATATCTAAAGCGTAAATAATATGCGGTCGGGGTGAGGATATCGTAAACGTTTATAACCGAAAATTGAACACGAGCCAAAAGTCATTCGTTCAAGTTTAAAAGCAACAAGTACGAATTTTACGCCCTTCGCAGTTCGCTTAACACCAAATTAGATCTCCATCCTTTATTCACCACTCACGAGATGAAAATGGACTTTCAAGTATTTCGATGTCTTTGCTGAGTTAAAATTTTGTTTTCAGGAAATTATAGCTGCTTGGTCGCTGAATTTTATTTGAGTCGATCCGTCGGTTTTCATCTCGTCCAAAGCTACTTGCCGACCATTTTGATAGTGGTTATCTCTTGGGTTTCTTTTTGGATGGACGTCGATTCCGTTCCTGGAAGAACGACTTTAGGAGTGACCACTCTTTTAGCTGTCTCGTCTCAGTCTTCAGGTAAGAGATACAAAATTTATTTTTTGATATTTTTTTGTTTTTTTATTTCAATTTAAATTAGATTTGTTGTATTTTTTAGGTATACAAAGCGGACTTCCGCAAGTGAGCTACGTGAAGGCCATCGACGTCTGGATGGGTACCTGCACAGGTAAAGGAGAAATAGCGTTTTCAAGATTGGAAAAGATAAATTTATAAATTAAGGTTGATCGTGCACCCTACGTGATAAGCCGGCCTGAAGATAAACCGAACATTATGCCTCTTCCCTAATAGCCGCTGCATGAGTCTAGATAAAAAGTTGAACAGCTTTTACGAATTAATTGGGAACGATTAAAATGCAACTATTTTCTTGGAATAAACTCAACTCAGTTCTTTTTAGTTTATTAAAAAATTTTCTCCGGCCATGAAACGAAACAGAGGGTAAAACATTCCTGACCTAATTCCTTCCATATTTCATCCGATGACGATGCACGTCTCCAGGAAAACTTTGTAAAATTTAGGTTAATACGTTTTTAGAAGGGGGAAAATGCAATTAAACTCGTGAACGTGCTTAACACCTTTTTTCCAAGAAAACTTGCGTTTTGGAAATCAAAAGATACAGGAAACTCACAATATGACGAGTCAAGTGGATTCGTCAAATGTTGAAAGGGGAGTGGATTTTTTTCGTTCAAGAAGAAAGGTGGTTTTTATCATCACCTAGACCATCATTATCATTTTGATCAATTGCGGGGGCCAATCTTGGCCTTTGGAAAGAATCCCTCAATCTGAGAACTCGGCAACACAGTGAATCTTTTTGATTGGTTCCATTAAAAATTTCCCAATAAGCAATGAATCGCCAAATCCGGCAAATACCAATTACATACAGTGATACCTGGTTAGTCCAAGCGTCCAAGAGTCCATCATCTACCTCTGTGGAGAGTCTATCGTCTTCCTCCATGGAGAGTCCATCATCTATCTCTGTGGAGAGTCTATCGTCTTCCTTTGTGGAGAGTCTATCGTCTTCCTCCGTGGAGAGTCTATCGTCTTCCTCCGTGGAGAGTCTATCGTCTTCCTTCGTGGAGAGTCTATCGTCTTCCTTTGTGGAGAGTCTATCGTCTTCCTTTGTGGAGAGTCTATCGTCTTACTTTGTAGAGAGTCTATCGTCTTACTTTGTAGAGAGACTATCGTCTTCCTTTGTGGAGAGTCCATCGTCTATCTCTGTGGAGAGTCTATCGTCTTCCTTTGTGGAGAGTCTATCGTATTAATCCGTGGAGAGTCTATCGTATTAATCCGTGGAGAGTCTATCGTCTTCCTTTGTGGAGAGTCTATCGTCTTCCTTTGTGGAGAGTCTATCGTCTTCCTTTGTGGAGAGTCTATCGTCTTCCTTTGTGGAGAATCTATCGTCTTCCTTTGTGGAGAGTCTATCGTCTTCCTTTGTGGAGAGTCTATCGTCTTCCTTTATGGAGAGTCTATCGTCTTACTTTGTAGAGAGTCTATCGTCTTACTTTGTAGAGAGACTATCGTCTTCCTTTGTGGAGAGTCCATCGTCTCCCTCCGTGGAGAGTCTATCGTCTTCCTTTGTGGAGAGTCTATCGTCTTAATCCGTGGAGAGTCTATCGTCTTCCTTTGTGGAGAGTCTATCGTCTTCCTCCGTGGAGAGTCCATCATCTATCTCTGTGGAGAGTTTATAGTCTTCCTTTGTGGAGAGTCTATCGTTTTACTTTGTAGAGAGTCTATCGTCTCCCTTTGTGGAGAGTCTATCGTCTTCCTTTGTGGAGAGTCTATCTTCTTCCTTTGTGGAGAGTCTATCTTCTTCCTTTGTGGAGAGTCTATCTTCTTCCTTTGTGGAGAGTCTATCGTCTTCCTTTGTGGAGAGTCTATCGTCTTCCTTTGTGGAGAGTCTATCGTCTTCCTCCGTGGAGAGTCCATCATCTATCTTTGTGGAGAGTCTATCGTCTTCCTCCGTGGAGAGTTCATCATCTATCTCTGTGGAGAGTCTATCGTCTTCTTTTGTGGAGAGTCTATCGTCTTCCTTTGTGGAGAGTCTATCGTCTTCCTTTGTGGAGGGAGAGTCTATCGTCTTACTTTGTGGAGAGACTATCGTCTTCCTTTGTGGAGAGTCCATCGTCTTCCTCCGTGGAGAGTCTATCGTCTGCCTCTGTTCAATGTCCATTTTCTGCCTCCGTGGAGAGTCCATCGTCACTGAGGCTTACAAATGTGACTTATTTTTCAATAGATATAGCAAAAACACTGTTTAGTAAAGTCGGAATTTTTGAAGTCCAATATCTCAGGAACTATTGAACCTACAGAGCTGCGGTTGGGCTTGAATTTTAGATGACTTATAAGCTTTACTTTCATCCCCCCCCTACAACACCACCACCACCACCACCACCACAATCTGAGAAATCTTCAACACAGCGTTCCCGAATATGGGATTTTCTCCTTTTTTATGGCAATTTTCTAACACCCCAATAATCCATCTATTCCTCAACCTGGCAACCCTGTCTAGACCCTGTTGTAAATGTGAGACATGGTTTGATTTAAAAAATAAAAACACGAAGAAAAAGAAATAAAAACTGAAACAGAGAACATTACCGTCGTTCACGTTCTAAGTGCAGTATCATGTAGCCCTTAAACTACATACTTTATATTAATGTTAACGTCCTTATTTTTGCTTCATGCAACCAGCATGTTAATTAGAAATGACGGGAGGTGAGGGAGAAGTTATTTCCCTTCATTAATAGAACTCATGCTTTTGTGAATATTAATTATTTTTTTCGTACATCGTTTAAGGGTTGTCACGTTCCAAAATTAAGTTTCTACCGTTATCATAAATAAGGATGTTTATGAAAAAAATTGTAATTTTTAGCGTTCGTATTTCTTGCTTTGCTGGAATTCACGTTGGTAAACTATCTGTGGAGGAAAATCGTGGTGGACACGACGGCAGTTCTGGTCGCTCAGCAAGCAGCCGCAGTTCCAGATCTTAACGGGGACCTTAAACAAGATCAACTAAGTCAAGTCACGTTATCCGCACTGGTGAGTGTTTTCCTTCGATAAAACTCCCACGTTCCTTTAATAATAATGAGGTCCCCTTTTCCTCATTTGCATAAATCATAAACCCATACGATATTTAAATCGCCGACGAGGGTAACCCAACGAATTCTAGATGATACCCCAAGGGTGCACACATTCACAGATTTAAAATTCAATTTTTACTGACACGATGAAACTTTTACTGGTGACGCTAATTACTTTTTTTTTCAACGGTTAACCTGTAACTTTAAAGCTCATGATGAGTTTTTGTTTGCCTCAGTTGAAAATGAATGTAATGAGCTGACTCCACAGTTCTCTAATGATCCATTTTGGCCAGCTTCCAGAATTTAAATCATGCCTTAATAAGGTGGAAAGGGTGCAAACAAAGGTTTTTTTTACCCCCCTTTTCATTTTTCATCTTATTATATTCCATGTATAAAACGTATACAAAAGAAAAAAAAATTAAACTACGGAAAGTTTTAAAAAAATTTTCCCCTAGACAAAACGTTTCATTTCGCAGGCAAATTAGTTCTCTTCTTCAAAATTGAAAACTGAAATAGGAAAATTGGTGCTTTCCAGATGGTCTGTTAGATGGAGTAATCCACTTGCATTAGATTTATTCAAGCCTCTTTTCTATTGGATTAGAGGTTTTCAAGCCTCTTTTCTATTGGATTAGAGGTTTTCAAGCCTCTTTTCTATTGGATTAGAGGTTTTCAAGCCTCTTTTCTATTGGATTAGAGGTTTTCAAGCCTCTTTTCTATTGGATTAGAGGTTTTCAAGCCTCTTTTCTATTGGATTAGAGGTTCTCAAGCCTCTTTTTTATTGGTTTGAGGTTTTTAAGCCTTTTTTTCATTGGATTAGAGGTTTTAAAGCTTCTTTTCTATTGGATTAGAGGTTTTCAAGCCTCTTTTCTATTGGATTAGAGGTTTTCAAGCCTCTTTTCTATTGGATTAGAGGTTTTAAAGCCTCTTTTCTATTGGATTAGAGGTTTTCAAGCCCCTTTTTTATTGGTTTGAGGTTTTTAAGCCTCTTTTTCATTGGATTAGAGGTTTTTGATCCTCTTTTTTATTGGATTAGAGGTTTTTAAGCCTCTTTTTCATTGGATTAGAGGTTTCAAAGCCTCTTTTCTATTGGATTAGAGGTTTTCAAGCCTCTTTTTTATTGGTTTGAGGTTTTAAAGCCTCTTTTTCATTGGATTAGAGGTTTTTGATCATCTTTTCTATTAACGTTTCAACCCTCTTTTTTTTATTGGATCAGAGGTATCCAAGCCCCTTTTTCATTAGAAAAGAGGTTTTTAAGCTTCTTTATCATTAAAAAAGTGGTTTTTAAGCGTCTTTTTCGGTGTATTAGAGGTTGGACATGGCTAGTCCAAAGAAGAGGAGGTACCTCCATACCTGCTCGTTTGGTCCATAGTGGAATACCAAATAATTTACTTCCTTGGTCGGACTAGTCCAAAGTGTTTGTAACCAAAATTTATCTCTTTTAACTGATAACTGGAAAATCTTTCCAATTTTTCCACCCAGAACTGATAAAGGTCTAATTTTCTATAATGTTGTTATGATTAAATTTAATATTATACGTTGAAGACATTAAACGGTTTATTGAACATCCTCTGTAACGAGAATAGGAAATGATTAAACTGCATAATGCATAAGGAAGTTAAGTCTTAAGGTTTATCATGTTAAGACAATCCAATTGTCGAAGGTCGAGTTACCGATAGTTTATGCAAAGGGTACCCCTAAATATTTAATAAAATTTATCCAAAGATTTAATTTTCGTTTTTATTTTATTTTCAGCCGAGGAAAAACTTGAACGCATACATGCTAATAGCGAGGAAAATCGATGAATATTCCAGGCTTATTTTTCCGCTCGCTTTCGCACTTTTCAACGGAATCTACTGGTGGTATTATCTTCTCTAAAAGACGAAAATGGCCGAATTTATGTTTATTTTGTAACGAGCTTCTTTTTACGCGCATATAAAAAGTGGCCATTTTTGAAAATTTTGTTCTTTTTCTGTATACGTTTTTGAAAGATCGTTATGCCCTCAAAGATTGTAAATTAGGATTATTTTAGGGGAAATCTTGCGATAAGTGTACAAGTTAAGTCGTTTTCTCTCGCCTCTTCCTGCCCATTAACGTCTCAAGTGATCAAAAAGTTTCTGAGAATTTTTTTTTTCATTGAAAACCTTAAGTTTAGAAGGAATTGAGGATCAAAAGCGGTTTTTGCTCAAGTTTCACACCCAAGGAGAAAGATCACAAAGCTGAGGCGTACATATTTTTATGTCACTACAAAGTATTCGCTATGTAAATACTTATTTTTATGATATTGGAATATTAGAATAGTTCAATTTCATTATTTATTTTTTTTATAAATTTTAATTTTTAATTAAAATTTATAAAAATATAAGACGAAGAGATATTTTTTAGCCATGAGAAGAGAGTAGCTATCAGAAAAAAGCCAAATCGTCCTTCGTCCTTCGACAGGGTGTTTCAGAACCCAAAGTTCTATAGTAAAATCTACAACCACCAAATAAACCCTCCTCACCAAGCCTCCCATCACCTCCCATCCTTCCCTCTAAATGAGATGCATAACGGCATACTTTTACTCCATTTATGACGTAGTTAAACCCAATTTTTATTTCACTGTCAGAAACACCCTGTATATGATTTTGTTGTTTTTTATTATAAAACCATGTAGGTACTCTATAAAAAATACTTTATTCAATTCTCTCAAAGTAGTATTCTTTTATACCTATGTTAACTTATAATATGTATACAAATGATGTTTATGTATTAAAGAAAGTTTATTTATAAGTATTCAAAGTTACCAAGTTAGGAGATGCGGGTCCAAGATCAAAAAATCGGTTATATTATTGATAAATTATATGTGTATTGTTTGGTGTTATGTAAATATTGAAGTCCCTTATGTGTCAAAAGAACCCGTCTAGAAATAGAAAATTGAAAAATTATTGTTTAAAAAAATTTTTTTTGGTTGTGAATTGTAAATAAATTATTGTAAATTTTGTATAAAAAGGGTTTACATGATGACCCTAAGAATTTTATGTCCTAAAGTGGAATTTCGTGTCAAAATGTTTTGATGTTTGGTCGTATATGTATATAATTGTTTGCATGATAAGAAATAAACGAGATAACAGAATCGATTTTAATGAATAAATCAGTAATAATTGAAAACGCTATGTTTTCTTTTACTGGTGAGAACGATAATTGTGTTGTTGCATGTGTATTGTGTGAAAGGATGCTGGAAAACATTTTAAAGATGAAAATTAAATGAAAAAATTTACTCCTTTTTCGGTCCACCAGCAGTCCCATTCGAGACATAAGATGAGGAAAACGAGTAAAACTAAAGCTATGATGCCGAGAATAACCAGGATGACGATTTCCTTCGCAATGTCTCCTATTTTCATATCACACATTTTTATAAAAATATTCGAAAATTTAAAAAAAATTTCATATGAGGGATTTAAATTATGAAAATTCATTTTTTCAAAGATTTCATTTAAAACTTTATTCAGGATTGAATCATGTTGAAAAATCAATTTCTTCGGCTTTTCCTCAGTTTTTCTAATAAATTTTCCGACTGGGCTTCCAGTTTGGCAGCATCCAATGGCAAGTATTCGATAGTCCCTGGAGACATCTGAGCCAAATTATTGGATTTGTCATGTTATTTTAAAATAAAACCTGAACAGGACGAATATTTCTGATTCTAACATCCTCGGTCTCTTCCATTTTTACGTGTTTGGATGTCGTAGGTTCAGAATTGAAAGCCTTGAAAAAATATATAAATGATGAATATGTTTTTTTTGATGGAAATTACAGTGTTTGGCTTTTTAATGGGTATTGTTTCAACGCCGACATTTTCTTTCTTGACAAGCTATTAAAAAGTTTAAAAAAATTTATTTAAGGAATTTAAAATTACTTCTCCAGAAGAGAGGATGGCTATTTCTTTGATTTCTTTGGTGCCTTTCAACCTGTGATATGGATCGCGATCTTTAGATTCCTGAAAATTGATATACTCATAACAGTGTTTTGATAGGGCCGAACGTTCTGGAGTTAAGAATACTGTGCTACTTAACATGAACCAGCCAATTATGCAGGGTGGTTCAATTTGGTTTCTCAAAAAAAAAAAAAAAATCCTTCTTGGAGTTATGACACTAAAAACACGTTTTTTCACATAAAACCTTCAATATCTCAAGTTTCCTTAATAATTTCAAATTTCTGGTGCCAGATTTGAAATCAGCGTTAAATTTTACGTTAGAAGTGATAGTTTGTTGATTCATAATAACCACAAAGCTTGAGTTTTTGTAGGAACATGGTTTTCCATTTGTAAAAAATTTGATGAGCTTTAATTTTGAACTAATTCATTATTTCGCTAGGGTGCGTAGTTTTCGAGTTATTTGCGAAAAACCGAAAACACTTTTTTTTTGTTGCAAATAACTCGAAAACTACGCAACCCAACGAAAAAAGAACTAACTACTTTTTTGCAGGAAATTGTAAGGGCTTTAAGTTTAAATTAGGTTATTTTTTCGCTAGTGTGCTTCGTTCTCGGGTTATTTACAAAAAAAACAGAAAAAAACACCTCTCCTTAGCAAACTACAACAAGTTTTTCGATTTTGCTGCGTTTTTCGGTATTTTGCAAATAACTCGAAAACAACGTACCCTAGCGAAAAAAGCAACTAAGCAGTTTTTGTAGAAAATTTAACGACCTTAAATTTTGTATTAAGTTATTATTTAGCTAGGGTACGTAGTTTTCGATTTATTTGCGAAAAACGCCCTCTTGAAAGAAACCACAAACTTCCCACCTCCATACCCTAAATATTGCTCCTACCGAAAAAAAAGAAGGGACGTGGTAGGAAAAATTTTTTTTTCAAAATTTCACCAAAACTACAAATCAAATGCTAGAGATTTCCGGTTTTTTTGTAAAGACTTGTTCATTTACAAACCTTTTTAACCTATAACGAAAAAATTGGGGAGCTATTTAACCTGAAACATTCAAAAACGTGCATCTATTTACTAATGTTTGGGTTTTTTGGTCATCATGAATGGTTAAAATCTTTCATTTCTAACGTAAAATTTAACACTGATCCCAAATCTGACACCGAAAGTTAGAAATTATCAATGGAACTTGAGATATTAAAGGTTTTATGTGAAAAAACATGATTTAGTGAAAAAATCATAACTCCAAGACGGATTGAGATAGAAAACCCAAGCAAACGTGCTTTTACTCAGTTTAGTTAGCTATCATAGTATATGTATAGCATTTAACTTTTACATACTAAGTCCTTTGCTTATTGAAGAATGCGGCAGGGTTCCGCCAAGCAAAACCCGCCAGGTTATGGTTTTTTTTGGTAATAAAGAACATATGTTGTTAGTTTGTTGGATTTTTCAAAAATGAAGGTTTACTTGTGCTCTGCTGAAAGAAGGGCGTCCAATGCTCGGCGGTGAGCGGTGAGGAGAAGGCTGGAAGGTGTAGTTGGTGTTGTTGTCGACATCGGCGGGCGTCGCGTTCGGCGGATAAACGGGCTGGCGAGGCCTCGGAGCCGGCGGCGATTCCGAATGACGTAACGACTTCCTCTTCGACTGAAGTAACTTCACGTCTTTCTCCTTCCTCGGGAAATTCCTCGGACCCTAAAAAGAAACAAGTCTTCTTCCTCTTATATCAAAATTTACCTTCATCATGTCGAAATTCGAATACGTTGTTTTTATTGAGATTTGAGACTTTAAAACTGCTTGGTCGACTATGGTGATTCTCTCTTGAGGAGCACTCGATTGCTAAGTGAAATAAAACAAATTCAGTAACTGGATTTTTCTTAATTTTAATGCTATAAAGGCCCTTCAGGAGGTGACTGCTGTACTATCTATCGGTGCTATCAAGAACCAACTTAGTTCTAGCAACGCTCGTCCAAATTCACATAAAAATTCCCAACTTTTTTCTCTTTTAGCGGATTTCCGGAGGAAAGCAGGCTATTGGGGTCGGCCTCATGAAGGCTTTCACTTTAGAGGCTTTTTTTTTAAATCAAAAATTACTCTCGGCCTTGAAATGCTTGTTCCAAATGGCTTGAATCCTCTTAAAGTTTCATCTTTTGTATTCTGCGTCTATCAAAGTTATTAGAAAGGAAAAAAATTTAATCAAAAATTACCTTTTGATTTTCATATTT
Organism: Orius laevigatus; assembly: GCA_018703685.1. Lineage (NCBI taxonomy): Eukaryota > Metazoa > Arthropoda > Insecta > Hemiptera > Anthocoridae > Orius > Orius laevigatus. Next base: position 82,477 of record JAGWEN010000286.1, read on the forward strand.
TTTCGAAAGGCAAGTTTCAATGTCAAAATTTGGTTTGAACTGAAAAAAAATTAGTGATTTGCAAAAATTAAGGGTAGAACCTGTGGTTTTTCATTTTTAGTCGTGCTCAACCATGAATGGAAAAGTCGTGGCAAATAACGCTTTTTATCTGCATCATCACTCTACAAAAAAGAAGATTTTTAGGTCAAAAAGGACAAAAAGTTTTCCCCTGTTGGACCATCGACTTGAAATTTTTGTGGGACTTTTTTTTTAGTTTCAAGCAGAAATGTCAAAATACGGCAGCAAACCTTTTTGAGTCCATTGTGATAATGATATCGTCTATCCTGTCCATATTGGTTATGAGATGCATTTTCCAAGCTTTGAACCTGACAGGAAAAAAAAACGAAAATTTTAAAATAGAAAATATGAAGAAGAACCTTTTTGTTGTTAACTGTAGGAATTTTAAGATTTCTTGCACTACTCGTTTCTGGCAAAAGGAATCGAAAACTCTAAAAGGAAATAAATTTTATTTTTAAATTTAAAAAAAAATTACCTTTGGATAAGGCCAATTTTTATTGGCACCTTCTTCACATTTTAATTCATTGATCTCCTGAAAATTATTGATTTTGAAATAAAATAAAATGATTACTTTAATGTTATGTGCACTCTTTTCAACTATTTTTTCGTTCCCATCGTGTAACTGTTAAAAGGATCAATTAACTTTCTATTATAAAACTGAATTTTACGTTGAATAAAAATGAATTTAAGAAGGATTTTGTTTCCATTCCAGCAAAGAAAACCTTCAGAAAAGTTAGAGAACTTCGGAATTTACGAACATCTTGAATGGAACTTTTCTGTACATGTTGCACGCTAAAATACGAGACTATTAAAATAAAATTAGGTAACCATGAATTTAGTGTTCGTGAGAAAAATCTATTTTAACTAATTTAATCACATGTCAACTGAATTCATAAAGCCTGCCCTAGGGGAAAAAAATTGAAGCTGAACTTATGACACACAGGGATAGTATTGTAATGAACGAAAAGATTAAAAAATGGAAGACCCTGATACATGAATTTCTCTAGGTTCCCAAACTTTTTCACAGTGCGCCCCCTTTTAAAAATTAAAACCAGTGCCCTCCCCCCTCTTAAAAAAAAAGGCTCTTAAAAACCAAAATTTTGAGGTTTTTGACAAAAGGACTCTTTGAAGATGATTTTGAGGATTTTTTTTTAACGAAAATGTGGCTTTAGAAATGTTGACTTAGAGGTTTTTGACGAAAATTTGGCTCTTAAAACCTTGATTTTGAGATTTTTGACCAAAAAAAAAAAAAAGCTGGGGTTTTAAAAATGTTGATTTTGAGGTTTTTAACAAAATAAATTGCATTTAAAACTCTGATTCTGAGGTTTTTCAACAAAAAATTGGCTCTTAATTTTAAAGGTTTTTTTAAACGAAAATTTGGCTTTAGAAATGTCGTCTTTGAGGTTTTAACGAAAATTTGGATCTTAAATCTTTGATTTTGAGGTTTGTTTTTGGACGGAAATTGGGCTTTACAAATGTTGATATTGAGGTTTTTAACGAAAATTTGGCTCTTGAAACCGATTTTGAGGTTTTTGACGAAAAATTGGCTCTTAAAATGTCGATTTTAAGGTTGCGAATTTTTCTTCAAAATCAACATTTGTAAAGCTTAATTTTCGTCTAAAAACCTCAAAATCAAAGTTTTAAGAGACATTTTTTGTCAGAAACCTCAAAATGAAAGTTACAAGAGCCCAATTTTCGTCCATAAACCTCAAAATAAAAGTTTTAAAAGCCTTTTTTCGTCGAAAATCTCAAAATCAAGGTTTTAAGAGCCTAATTTTCTTCAAAAACCGTAAAATTGACATTTGTAAAGCCTAATTTTCGTCCACAAACCTCAAAATCAAAGGTTTAAGAGCCAAATTTTCGTCAAAAACCTCAAAGTCAACATTTCTAAAGCCAAATTTCCGTTTGAAAAAAAAACTTCAAATCAACTTTAAAGAGACAATTTTTTGTCAAAAACCCCAATTTTTGTTCAAAAAACCTCAGAATCAGCGTTTTAAGTGCCATTTCCGTGTTTTTTTACTTATTGAATAGCCCAGCTAAACTCGATTTCGAAGTTTTTCGACGAAAAATTAACTCTTAGAACCTCGATTTCGAAGTTTTTTGACGAAAAATTAACTCTTAAAACCTCGATTTCCCCAGGCCCCTGTGAAATGTTTCAGTACCTCGAATTTTTTGCCCTTTCAGCATTTTTTTGCTCCTATTTTAGTTATAAAAAAAAAAAATCGGTAGCCCGGCGGCCCGATCCGCCCCAGAGATAATCTCGCCCTAAAGCAAATTTTTCGTATCTTAGATAACTTTGATGTCGGCTCATCTGACATGTTGCTCTTTGTTGTGATCTACGGAGACAAAAGCCCATGTTTTCGGATGACGCTCGCGATGGATGCCACTGTTTTAAGCGGCGAGGGGGTTTCGATCGAAGGGATGAACGCGCATGCCCTCGTCGCAGGTGGCTGTCCCATTCACATTTCACAGTTCTCCTTCAGCCTTCTCAACAAAGACGTCCAACACTCTCAAGGTAAACATAACAATATTGTATATCTTTTAACCATTCAAATTTCATTTTTTATCATCCAAAAAAAAATTGTACAATTTCTTTCGCAACTCAACGTAAGAAATGCGTTGCGGTTTCGTCGTTGAATTAAACATCTTTTACCGCAGAACCATCCAACCCGTCTTGAATGTTTTATTAAGTCATAAATTTTAGCATTCTACAGATTTTTACTACAAAAATTTACGTTTTTAATGCTTAAATCAACATTTCAAAATTTTCCAGATGAAATAACATGATTTTTAGGCAAATCGAGAAAATTGCTTCGCCACCGTAGATCATCTCAAACGCAAATGATTCCCCTTTAATGGGACTTTTATCGAATTCAACTCCACAGAGCCATATTTCACACGATAATAGAGATAAACTTGTGGAAAACTATTTTTTCCACACCAATTCTCTATTTGAAACCAAAATAAATTGTTAAAAGGTTCGAACAATAGAAATAAAATGAACGACTAAGGTCTTCGACAGCGACTCTTAAAAGGCGGTTTCTTATTTCGCTGATTTAATTGAAAAACTGAACCTTTTCCCAGATAAAAAATTGTAAAGCCAGAAATTATTGAGATGGCAAGTCGTAAAAGTAGAATCCTACATTTTAATTGAAGTCACGTAAGCTGAATAAGTACTTCCTGTCTGGGAATCAATTGATTTTTTTACTCATTTATAAGGAATCTTCAAGAAGAAAAGAATTTTTTTTTTCTAAAGAATCCTTTTCATGAATTAAAGATCAAAATTATCGGTAAAACAAGACTCTTTTATTGAAATCCGAGGTAGTTTGAAGGGTCTAATGAAGAACCAACGCACACTCGTTTCAAAACGGTTTCTACAAGAAGTACAAAGTTAACAAAGCCGAGTAATTACAACTCTGGGCCTAACTCGAGGCCCTTTTTTGTTCCCCCATAGAAAATCTAAAGAAACTCGATCCTTTTATACGAAATTCAACTAATGGTTTAAGTAATTTGTTATTATTATCAGCAGAGAAAGTAAAAATTATGAACGATTAATGTTGTAGTCGTAAGGAGCTTATCGGAGTAATAAGAGGGAGCTTGAAGATATTAATTTTCCGTGAATCACTAAATCTTCTCTTCCTTCTTAGCTTATAAAATTCATTGTCTGACTTTAATTAATTTTTTTTTTTTTTTTGGTATCAAAAAATGTCGAAATCGACCATAAACATTTATGATATCGATAATATACTGAAATAAAAGAGGTGAAATTTTAGTGAATTTTGGGTCAAAATTGCATTGTATAAGAGGGAGTTTTCGGACGATCCTGCTTGAGAAATTATAATGTGAAGAAACAGAGGGAAAAAAGATGAAAGTGACCAAAAATTGATTTCGAGAAAAAATCTGTTTTCCCCTTACCACGAATATTTTCATGCATATTTCGGACGATTTTCATCTTTTTTTCAACCTTGTTGTTCTACCAGATGATAGTACTCCTAGATAGCGCTAATATCTCAAAATATACGAAAAAGTGACTTTCATCTTTTTCCCCCCTGGCCCTTCATTTTGTTTAAATCAGTGGTTCCCAAACTGGGGGGCGTAAGCTGTCCCCAGGGGGAGCGTGGGCAAGCTCAAGATTTTTTTTTTTTCTTCTTCAAATATCCCTAAAAATTCGTGAAAAACCTCAAAACCAACATTTGTAAAGCCTAATTTTCGTCAAAAAACCTCGAAATCAACATTTATGAAGCCTAATTTTCGTTCAGAAATCTCAAAATCAACATTTAAAAAAAGCCAAATTTTCGTCAAAAAACCTCAAAATCGACATTTTATAAAGCCTAATTTTCGTAAAAAACCTCAAAACCAACATTTATGAACCCTAATTTTCGTTTAAAAAAACCTCAAAATCAACATTTATAAAGCCAAATTTTCGTCAAAAAACCACAAAATCAACATTTTATAAAGCCTAATTTTCGTGAAAAACCTTGAAATCAACATTTATGAAGCCTAATTTTCGTCCAAAAACTTCAAAATCAACATTTAAAAAACCAAATTTTCGTCAAAAACCTTAAAATCGACAATTGTAAAGCCTAATTTTCGTCAAATACCTCAAAATCAACATTTAAAAAGCCAAATTTTCGTGAAAAACCTCAAAATTAACATTTATAAAGCCTAGTTTTCGTGAAAAACCTCAAAATCAACATTTATGAACCCTAATTTTCGTTAAAAAACCTCAAAATCAACATTTATAAAGCCTAATTTTCGTGAAAAACCTCAAAATCAACATTTATGAACCCTTATTTTCGTTTAAAAAAACCTCAAAATCAACATTTAGAAAGCCAAATTTTCGTCAAAAACCTCAAAATGAACTTTATGTTGACAATTTTTCGTCAAAAACCTCAAAATCAACATATTAAAACCCAAATTGGATCCTCTGGTTTAAATAGACGAGTTTCAGATAGGAGAAAAGTTTTGAATGCTACTAAGGAAAAATCGATACAAAAGATAACAATATTAGATTGGAAGATGTTTAAGAGGCATTCGATATGCATGACCTTTATCAGAAACTGAATATGGATGAATAACAAAAAAAAATAAGACCGACAATGTAAAAATGATTTTTCTTGTTTTCTTTCGACTTTTCGGTTCAAAAGAGGATGTTTCGTGTCAAAACAAAGACAAAAAATTAGTTAACTTGTGAAGTTTTGTCGTTTCGAAATCGGGGTCAGAAGCCTGACAGGGCTGTCCCTTTAGCGCCCCCTTCCCTATCACGATTCCTGCAATCCCCATCAGTCACTTTACGTAGAGCCCTCGCAAACGAGGGTCGAAAAACAAGAGCGAACAAGGGGGAAACTTTGTCGGAAATTAAATCCCCACCGCCCACCGTTGACGTCATAGGGACACCCCCATCTCTTTGAACGTCCCTACAACCCACAACCACCCCGTTAGGCTTTTAAAAGGCTCAGATATGAATGAGACCCCCTTTCTCAACGAGATCGTTAAAAAAGCTTCCATAATGAGAAATCCGCCCCAAAAAAATCGACTCTAATTTAATTAAAATTTAAAACAATAAAACGATTTTTCTTAGAAATTAACGTATTTTGACTTAAAACAAGACTTGATGCTATCTCCGCTTGGTAAAGCCGAAAAAGGATTTACCGGGGATTTATCTCGGACAAATATTTACCTAACCGCGTTGCATCAAATATTCAACGGGTAGCTGACGGTTTTAACGTAACCTGAACACCATCCCGATGCTAAAATCGTTTATTCTCAAAATTTCAAGAAAAATAACACCGTAAGCAAGAAATGAAAGCGTATTTCGTCGGCTTCATGGAAAGAAAACTTTTCGTAATAATTAAGATTTACTTTTTTCCCTCTGGAAGTTCTACGAGAACGTGAAAGTTGAGAAATTGAAGAAATTTCAGGTTAGCCACGGGGGAGTCGGGAGTTGGAGATTCCCGACAATCCACGGATTCCTAAAGTAATTGTAATTTACCGTTGTGTAAATTATACCTTTCTCGGATGAAATATTAGCGACTTTTATGGACTATATGTAAGAATCGTTTTTCGGAACGATGATTTTCATATTATAACTTACTAGGCTTTCCACAAATACCCAGCAAGACCCACCACACTGATTAGATAAATATTGACTACTCAGTACCCTCATTTCTCCATCCTCACCTTCTCCTCAAGATATCAATTCTTCCTTTGAAGATTTGGGAATAAAAATCTCCCCTTGCAGTTCACTATAGGTGGTGAGTACCACCTATAATCATTATCTAACTAATCCCCCTCCCCCCTATCAACCCCTTCTTCTGCACCTGATCCCCCCAATCTCCCCCTTCTCATTCACCCAATATCCCCCAACCTTACCTTCCTCGATCACCCGTTTTCCCTCCCAATACCCCTTCCTCATTCACCCAAAACCCCCCAATCACCCCCTTCTCGTTTACCCAATTCCCCCCAACTTTCACCCCACAAACACCGGATTCCCCCAAATCTTCCCCTTTTCATTCACCCCACCAAACGCAGGATTCCCCCCTAACCATCCATTTATCATTCACACCAACTCCCCAGAATCACCCCTTTTTCATTCACATACTGCCCTTTTCATACCCCCAACCTTACCCTCTTAAAACACCCATCCCCCCCCCAAAGTCTCATTATCATTCACCCGACCCCCACCTCGTTTCCCCCCCAATTCCCCTTCCTCATTCACCCAAATCCCCCAATCACCCCATCTCGTTTACCCAATTCCCCCAACCTTCACCTCCACAAACACCGGATTCCCCCCAATCTTCCCCTTTTCATTCACCCCCAAACGCCGGATTCCCCCCAACCATCCATTTATCATTCACCCAACTCCCCAGAATCACCCCTTCTTCATTCACCCATCCCCCCCATTACTCCCTTTTCATACCCCCCAACCTTACCCTCTTAAAACAACCTATTCCCCCCAAAGTCCCATTTATCATTCACCCGATCCCCCCCCCCATTCCCCCAAACTTCACCCTCAAACACCAGATCCCCCCATCTCCTTATTTTCATTCACCCATCCCCCCGGCCCCCCAACCTACCATTTAACATTCTCCAGATCCCCCCCCAATCCCCCCAACCTTCCATTTATCATTCTCCCGATCACCCTCAACTCCCCCAACTCACCTCCTCAGAGACCAGATCCCCCATCTCCCTTTTTACATTCACCCATCCCCTCCCCAACTTCATTTATTATCTCCCGACAAATTCCCCCCAAACTCCTCAAACACCAGATCCCCCCATCTCCCATTTTCATTCACCATCCCCCCCCATCACCCCCCTCATTCACCCGATTCCCCCAAATCTCCCCCAACATCCTCTTCTCCTTCTCTCGATTCCCTCCTCATTCGCCCATTCCCCCATCCCATCGCTCCCTTTTCATTCCCCCCAACCTTCCCTCCTATAACACCCGATTCTCCCCAACCTTCCGATTATCATTCATCCGATTCCCCCCAATTTACCCCTCCTCATTCACCCGACTCCCCCAATCCTAATTCTCCCTTTTCCCCCTGATCTCCTCCCCCACCCATTATCCTCTTCTCCTTCTTTTGATCTCATTCACCTATCCCCCCACCAAATCTCTCCCTTTTTATTTACCCAATCCCCCCCATCCCCCCTTTTTATTCGCCCGATCCCCCCCCCCAATCATCCCCTTCTCATTCAATCAGATCTGTTACTTTACTCAATACCCAATCTAGTTTGAATTGCAAAACTTTTTCTACGGTTCTATTCAAATTGCGTTTGGTGCATGGGGAAGTAATAATACATTCCAACTTTGATAAATTTTGTAATTTAGATCGGACTGATACTCAAGACTTGAGTGGAAACTCGATGAGTGATGCTAAAAGCGTGGGAACTCCAAGTTCAAAACTAAGATCACTTCAAACGCAGGCAAACTTTTTAATTGATATCAATTTTCATTAGTTTCAAGTTATTTTCGTCAAAGATTCAACATAGTCTTTCCGTTTTTTAATATCCTCAAGACCGGAGTGTATTGCTGGTTTAGCGGAACCAACTTGGGATGAAAGCACTTGTGGAAATTGAGTCCCACAGTCTCAACGAATGGTGTTTGGGTAGGTTTTTATCGTTGTTGGTCATGTGAGGGCATCGGCATTGTCAAGGCTGAAAGGGAGAAAATAAAAACACGTCGGGGGGTCGAAAGTCGGGAATGGATTAGTCTAAGTGGTCTTTTCAAATGGGTCAAACACGTTCGTCGAGAGCTTTCTTCCCACCACATTATTAACTCCATAAAAATTGACCCAACCTCCAAAAAAACGACCTTTTAAAATCGATTTTCAAGAAAATTAAGACAAAAAGAAAATTCAGGAAAAAGAAGCAACAAAGTAGGATCGTTCAACCCTTTTAATTATTCCGTTTTTAATGGTCCATTCAATATTGAGATCAAAAGCTTTTATATCGTTAAGTTAACAAAGATAGGGGGCAATTTATAAACGTTATGTAAGGGTCGACAAAGTTTAAGTTTCACAAACTTCTTCCTTTTACGAAACCATCCTTATATTTTAGAGGCCACACTGTTCATAGAAATGTAGAATATTACAATAATAAAGGTCTCGCCTGGTCTGGTAGTTATGGAAGTGGAACACCCAAAACAAGAACTTTATCAAAAAGTGTTTTTTCAACAAATCTGTACGTTTTCTCCTTAGTCTCTACCCTGGTGAAAATTGATGAAAGTTAAAAACTACAAGAAAAAGTTCAAAAAATCTACCTAAAATGGATTAGTTGTTTAACACTTTCCGGACGAAAGTGTCCTGGGTCTTATATAAAAGACATGCCTTATACAGTAGACATGCCTTATATAAAAGATAGACCTTATATAAAAGACATTCCTTGTATAAAAGACAGGCCTTATAAAAAAGACAGGCCTTATATAAAAGACAGACCTTATATAAAAGACAAGCCTTATATTAAAAAATCCGCTAAAAACATGCCTTATATAAAAGACAGGCCTTATATAAAAGATATGCCTTGTATAAAAGACAGGCCTTATATAAAAGACATGCCTTATATAAAAGAGATTCCTTATATGTATAAAGACATGCCAAATATAAAAGAGATTCCTCATATAAAAGAGATTCCTTATATTAAAGACATTCCTTATATAAAAGACAGGCCTTATATAAAATACAGTCATTATATAAAAGACAAGCCTTATATAAAAGACATGCCTTATACAATAGACAGGCCTTATATAAAAGAGATTCCTTATATAAAGACATGCCAAATATAAAAGAGATTCCTCATAATAAAGAGATTCCTTATATAAAAGACATTCCTTATATAAAAGACATGCCTTATACAATAGACAGGCCTTATACAATAGACAGGCCTTATATAAAAGACAAGCCTTATATAAAAAAAATCCGATAAAAACATGCCTTATATAAAAGACAGGCCTTATATAAAAGACATGCCTTGTATAAAAGACAGGCCTTGTATAGAAGACAGGCCTTGTATAGAAGACAGGCCTTGTATAAAAGACAGGCCTTGTATAAAAGACAGGTCTTATATAAAAGACAAGCCTTATATAAAAGACATGCCTTATATAAAGACATGCCTTATATAAAAGAGATTCCTTATATAAAGACATGCCAAATATAAAAGAGATTCCTCATATAAAAGAGATTCCTTATATTAAAGACATTCCTTTGTATAAAAGACAGGCCTTATATAAAAGACAGTCCTTATATAAAAGACAAGCCTTATATAAAAGACATGCCTTATACAATAGACAGGCCTTAATAAAAGAAATTCCTTTTATAAAGACATGCCAAATATAAAAGAGATTCCTCATATAAAAGAGATTCCTTATATAAAAGACATTCCTTATATAAAAGACTTGCCTTATACAATAGACAGGCCTTATATAAAAGACAAGCCTTATATTAAAAAAATCCGCTAAAAACATGCCTTATATAAAAGACAGGCCTTATATAAAAGACATGCCTTGTATAAAAGACAGGCCTTGTATAAAAGACAGGCCTTATATAAAAGACAAGCCTTATATAAAAGACATGCCTTATATAAAGACATGCCTTATATATAGACATGCCTTATATAAAAGAGATTCCTCATATAAAAGAGATTCCTTATATAAAAGACATTCCTTATATAAAAGACTTGCCTTATACAATAGACAGGCCTTATATAAAAGACAAGCCTTATATTAAAAAAATCCGCTAAAAACATGCCTTATATAAAAGACAGGCCTTATATAAAAGACATGCCTTGTATAAAAGACAGGCCTTGTATAAAAGACAGGCCTTATATAAAAGACAAGCCTTATATAAAAGACATGCCTTATATAAAGACATGCCTTATATATAGACATGCCTTATATAAAAGAGATTCCTTATATTAAAGACATTCCTTATATAAAAGACATGCCTTATATTAAAGACAGTCCTTATATAAAAGACAGGCGGCCGGAAGGTGTTAATTTTATTGCAAAATGTAGTCGTAGAGAAAACAATAAAAGTTAAAGAGTTCCCATTTTTACAATTTTAAATCGTTTGCGTTTAAAGAAAATAATAAACCATAACAATGAAATATCAAACCAACCAACGCCATCCAAGATTATTCTTCACAAAGGATTCAGTTTGTATTTTGTCACTGACAAAACAATTTCACGTCGACAATGTCTCACGTGTCCTTTTGAATATTTTACACCGGCTTCCTTCCTCAAAGTGTAATCCGAGATAAAATTCATGCAGTTTTAATGCCCTCTAAACTGATAAAAGAAAAGTTTTTTCGTTTTCTTGTTCTATAAATTAGGTTTGATGTTGATCGAATATCCCTATATTTAGAAAATGCCCAAACAACTTGAACGTATTTTCTTTATTGCGGTGCTACTTTTCGTGATCAGGGCGATCTGAGGATCAAAGGAATTTTTTTATCTTTAACTCTCGGAAAAAAAGTGGCTCTATATTTCGTTATAGGCCTCAGGGGACGATGAATAAATGATCGCTTTTCCTTTGGGTTCATTTCTTCAGATTGAGGTTATATAGAAAATTCTTCTTTGGCTTTGCCCACATGGATATTTAACGTTTTCCTTTTAACTCAAGTTTGGCAAAAGAAAAAAAAATATAAATTTTTAACACTTTTAATAAAAAAGATTGCCCCTTTAAAGGGAAAATAGACTTTTCCCCCTCTCGTTTTGGGTCAAGGGTCATTACTCCATGAAGCTCTAGATGTCATTTTCATTTACGACTTTCCAACCCTCATTTGCCTCTTGAAGAATGTTGCATCATTATAAAAAATATGTTGGAGGGTAAAAAAATAACTTCCACGTGTCTAGCTGTGAGGAATTTCCATGCGAAGAGACTAACCAAGTAAATAAACAAGATTAGAAACTCGGCTGATGACGTCAAACTCGGTGGCATCGCCCTCTCGACGTAATTTTATTGGAAAATTTAATTCAAGAAGGGCCCCCCTTGTTGAAGTGCTTCCGCTTGTCACAAACTTCCATAAAAAGAAGAAAAAAATTTTATAATAAAACTTTGACCTCAAAATATAAACTTTTCTCGAAAATTGCGAAACATCAAGGTTGAAAATGTAATAAGTCGTCGCCTCGAGAAAAGCCCATCTCCTCTCTGATGAAATTATCGGCTCTATTCAACGTTTCGATTTTTATCCTCGAAAGCCCTAAAAATTGACACTTTTGTTCATTTCAATTAGATTTTAATACGTTCGTGATCGCCATTAGCGAATTTGCAATTCAAACTACACCGCTGGGACATTCTAACGATCCCTTTTCGGTGATATACGTCAGAAAACTTGAAAAAAAGCACAATTTTTAACTTTTTATTTACAATGTTCTTTGTAAAAGATTACGTCACAAAAGGGGAGTTTCCGTTGTTTAATTTAGAAACTCCCTGATATTGCAAATCCTCCTTTGTTCAGACAAAAGGCTTCTTTTATTTCTATTTATAAACTTTTTTAAGGAGAAAAGATCATCTGCCTGTTTCAATAAGTTTCCACGAAGTTTTAACGGAGTCAATTGAACTTAAAAATGTTTAAAAAGTGCTTGTCTGGAGCTGTGTTCGGCGAAAACTTTCTTTAAAAACACAAAACAAAAAAAAACACCCCAGAATCTGGCAGAAAAGGGTCTTTTTTTTTGTCAAAAAGGTTCAAAATCTGGCTGAAAAGGGTCTTTACTTGTCAAAAAGGGTCGAAATTTGGCTGAAAACTGAAAAGGGTCTTTTTTGGCCAAAAGGGGTCGAAATCTGGCTGAAACTGAAAAGGGTCTTTTTTGGCCAAAAATGGTCAAAATCTGGCTGAAAACTAAAAAGGGTCTTTTTTGGCCAAAAAGGGTCGAAATCTGGCTGAAAAGGGTCTTTTTTTGTCAAAAAGGGTCGAAATCTGGCTGGAAAGGGTCTTTTTTGACAAAAAGGGTCAAAATCTGGCTGAAAACTGAAAAGGGTCTTTTTTGGCCAAAAGGGGTCGAAATCTGGCTGAAAACTGAAAAGGGTCTTTTTTGGCCAAAAAGGGTCAAAATCTGGCTGAAAACTGAAAAGGGTCTTTTTTGGCCAAAAAGGGTGGAAATCTGGCTAAAAGGGTCTTTTCTTGTCAAAAAGGGTTGAAATCTGGCTGAAAAGGGTCTCTTTTTTTGTCAAAAAGGGTCAAAATCTGGCTGAAAACTGAAAAGGGTCTTTTTTGGCCAAAAGGGGTCGAAATCTGGCTGAAAACTTAAAAGGGTCTTTTTTGGCCAAAAAGGGTCGAAATCTGGCTGAAAACTGAAAAGGGTCTTTTTTGGCCAAAAAGGGTCGAAATCTGGCTGAAAAGGGTCTTTTTTGGCCAAAAAGGGTCAAAATCTGGCTGAAAACTGAAAAGGGTCTTTTTTGGCCAAAAAGGGTCAAAATCTGGCTGAAAACTGAAAAGGGTCTTTTTTGGCCAAAAAGGGTCGAAATCTGGCTGAAAACTGAAAAGGGTCTTTTTTGGCCAAAAACGGTTGAAATCTGGCTGAAAACTGAAAAGGGTCTTTTATGGCCAAAAAGGGTCAAAATCTGACCCCACTATTCCCCATCACATGAGACATATACTCCATCGAATTCCCCCACCAAACTACACCTCACTACCCAACCACTCCCCCCACCACCCCCTGAACACACTCCCTCCCTCTACCAGTCTACCCCCCATACCCTCCACAGAACCCCCCAACTTCCCTTTTTACTTATCTTTCCCCATTGTTCATTTTGACCCTATAGCCTTCATGACATCGCTTTTTTCCCAAGTAAATTGTTTTTAAAAAATCCCATTGTTCCACCCATCTGTAAAGCAAGCAATAAAAAATGCTGATTGGTTTTCCTTTTATATTCATGGAGTTTATTTTTATAATTAAATTATTCCTAATCTTGTCTACCATCGCCCGCCGCTCGACTAAACCTATTAAAAACTACAATAAACTCAGATTACCTATTTTTTTCATTAAAAAATCGATAATTTGTCTCGTCACGCAATTCCAGGAATGGGAGATTCCTTTGGGAACGATGTTCCCTGAAAAATTTTAAGGTCCTATAAAAAATTGTTAACTACGTTGTGAGCAGGTGGATCGATATCTATTCAATGACCTCATTTGGAACTAAATCGTTATAGTAGTATTTACTCAAAGCTCTTTTGTATGCCTTCTGTCTAAAAAAATAGGTTGTCACACCTTTTATCGTTCATTTGTCATCTTGGGTTAAATATGAAATATTTGACTTTAAAAAAATATTTTCTGGATTTGATATAAAAATTCCAATGGGAATAACCCAAACAAGGATCAACGACTCGGGTAAAATTCCTCTAGGGAAAAGCGATTTTTCTCCTCGTTTATGTAAACAATAAAAAAAATTTTGGGTCAAGCACTTTGGTCATTTCCTGCAACGATTTAAAAGACCTGGAGGTCCACGCGATCATTTTTACGGTCACTAGAGCCCTAGACAGCTAATTTTTGTCAATTAGGGTTATACGGAATAAAGGTTATTATTTGGTAGTCAATCTGGGACCCATCTAAAACTTGGTGACCCAAATTATTTATATACTATGGTACCACATTATTGATTTTTATTCTAACATTGACATCCAGGCCCAAGGATACTATACACCCTCACTAAAACTTGCATAATCGTTTCGGACATCCAAAAGTTCTCCAAGGAAAAAAGTTATGAAGTAAAATTTACTGGAAATTAAGCATTAAATCGATTGCTGTAATTAAAACAAAGGGATCTCATTTAAAATAAAGAAGTTTGTGTCTGTCTGGTCCACCCTGCACATAAAAATTAAAATTTGTCTATTGAAATGGATTCTTAGTCAAAAAATAAGGGGGGTTTACTTCTAACATTTTTTTGCAGGACCAACCATGTGGCCGAAAAATGGACAATGTCCATGATTTAATGGGATCGCCCCTTTGAGTGTGGGACATCTGACGTAGCGAACTTCCCCCACCATTTTCCCATTTCCCTTACTCTCCTGGGTGTTCCACCTTTTTGTGCCCAAAATATTGAGTTTTTCGAATCGAACTATAAATACTTTTTTTAACTCGATAAAATTATCTAAAATTTAATACCAGCCCCGTTTCTGTAGGTCAAATAATTTCAGAGATACAGCGGGAACCATCTAAATTTACTTAGCGACCCAAATTATTTATACACTATGGTACCATATTATTGATTTTTATCCTAACATTGACATCCAGGCCCACAGGTGAGGTTATAGGAAGTGAGAAAATTCACTTTTTATGATTTTGAAACCTCATCCGCTTTTGAAACTGTCGAATAATGGGAAAAATTGTATGACTATGATATTTTATTGATAAAAGTTTCCCTTTTTTACGCCATTTTGGTCCTGAGACAAGTTAGGCCAAAGGGGTTTCTGCCCGAACGGGTCGAGGAGCATCGAGCCAGAACTAAATATAAGGATCAGCAAACTTTGCGGTTTTACCTCCTTGTTATTGTTTTCCCCTGTTTTACATGGTTAATTTAATTGCCAATTAAATAAACAAAGAAAAGTGCTTTTTTCCCCTTCTTGTCATAAATAAAATGAGTTATAGCCTGGTATGATGTATGCTCCGCTCTACTTATTACATTCCCCGCACGTGTTCTTTTCGTTCGGGAATCCCTCTTGGAAAAACTGAAAAAAAAGGAAAGGGAAAGAAATTTTTTCGAAGCCATCAATCGAAGGATAAATTGAACTCCACAGAATCCGAAGTGAACCAAACATTTTTCCTAATGGCTTTTTTTTAATCTAAAAAAAATTCTGCTTTATTTTTAAACTTTTTTTTTCTTTGTAGGTATAAAATGGTGGGCCAAGGTTGGACTGCGCTTTGGGTCTGTCTTATTCTCGTCGGGAGTCGAAGTTTCGTCAGCACAGCCCCGTCACGAGGTAATTAATTTTCATACAATTGTTACTAAACTTGATGTCCGAAATGTTCGTAACTCGTTTAAATAGAAGGAAAGCAAATATTAATGGTGTGTTAATGAATTTACACATTAGGGCGTTTTGATGTCAAAGTTTATCAATGAGACTTTTCATTTAAGTTTTCATGGAGTTAAATCTAGATGAATGCTACATTATCCGTCAATTACAAGTGTGGTGATATTTTTCCTTTTGTACTTGATGAGGGGTCTTGGATGGGTAGAGGCCTGTGGGGCATGTATTGATCTTGGGGGTGGTTATGAGGGTATGGGATGCTGGACCATTGGAGAAGCTTATATATTTGGGATGGTGGGGGTGTTTGGTTTTGATAATAGTTAGGGAGGTGGGAGGTTCCTGAAATATTGGAAACATTCTGGGATGTTAGTGGGAGAATGGGAATTTCGGGGGTGCTTGGCGGAGGATGCTGAAGGGAGATTGTGGGGTTTTTGGTGATTTTGGGTTGAAGTGGAGAATTAGGGCTGTGGGGAGATATTCGGAGGAATATTGCATTGGGATTTGGGTGATGCTTTTATGCTGAAAGGTGTTTGGAGTAATTCTGGGATTGTTGGAGAGATTCATTCATTCTTTTCAGCCTGCTTTTGAACTTTTTTTTTAAAGAAGAAAAGAACCTTTCCTGATAAATTTTGATCCTTTTGACTAGTAAAGGCCCTTTTCAGACAGATTTTGACCCTTTTTGACAAGGAAAGACCTTTTTAGCTGGATTTTGACCCTTTTCGACAAGTAAAGACACTTTGCAGACAGATTTTGACCCTTTTTGACAAGTAAAGACCCTTTTAGCTCGATTTTGACCCTTTTCGACAAGTAAAGACACTTTGCAGACAGATTTTGACCCTTTTTGACTAGGAAAGACACTTTTTAGACAGATTTTGGCCATTTTTGACAAGAAAATACTCTTTTCAACATACTTTTGAACCTTTTATTATTTTTGATAAGAAAAGATCCTTTCCAGCTAAATGTTGACCCTTTTTGGCTAAAAAAAAACTCTTTTAGCCTCATTTTGAACCTTTTAGCGATTTTTTTTTTCTTTTCAAATAAAAAACCTTCTTCAGCCAGACTTAGACCCTTTTTTGACCAAAAAACGACCCGTTTTAGGCTGATTTTGACCCTTTTTGATAAAAATAGACCCTTGTAAGCCAGATTTTGATCCTATTTGGCAAGAAAAGGCTCTTTTCAAACTTATTCTGACTTAATTTCTGGCTTGACTTTGATTCTGGGCCTTTGGGGTTGTTGGGGTTGAGGTAGCACATACCAATAGGTAGATTCTTTTTATTTATATTGTAAAACTCGTTTCAATTTTCCCCCATAAAGTCCTTATGCAATATAGGGCTTCATATTTTTCCAACGTAAAGGTCAAGGACGACACGTGTTCTGCGTCCATTTTAAAAAAGGTCTTTCCGTCGACACAACTGTTGATTTAACGTCTTTCTGAACAAATATTGGAATATATTCTGTATGAAAACATATATACCCTAGCTCTATTTTGACAGTTATATTTTCCATACGTTTAAAAAAAAATATGAAAACCAAAGTTAATCCAAGGATGTGACAGACAAAGAAATCAAATCGTAAATTGATTCTTGGCATTCCGCTTGACAGTTATTGGCATTCCTAAGGGCGAAGGAATTTTTTTTCGGATCCCCAATAAAACGGACTAAAAAAAGACTCCAAATGAATGAATGAAAAAAAGGCTTGCTTTCAAATTTATACAAAGCAAACTGTTATATAATTTTATAAAATGTTGAACAATATAGGGTTTTAATTTATTGAAAAACGTTTGTTTTACCCTATAGAGGTTGAGTTTATAGCGTTCATTAATTACCAGGCATCAGGTGACAAAATCTATAGCCGTTCACGACAGTCTGCTGAGCCTGTCTGGAGAGTAGATATAAAACGCCGGTTCTGGGCTCGCGAGGTGGGAGGAGGAGGAGGAGGCGAAATTGAGGAGGCTGACTCAGCACTCCTCCTCCTCCCACCTCGCGCGCCCAGAACCGGCATTTTATATCTACTCTGGAGTAACGCTAGAGAATTTTCACGAGAAATCTGGCTTGGAAGTGGAAACTCATTAAAGATGTTAATCCGTTTTGAACCCCACTTCTCTCTTACCAATAGAATTAAAACGTAAAGACGGTGAGACAGTTTAAACCTTTAGGTTACATTTTCGAATGGGATTTTTTTTTTCTTTAAATAATAACTTGTTTGTCAAAACTTCCTTTTTCTTTAAAAAGTGCCAACATATCGGTTGTCTTTTGCAGATATTTCATATACATAAAACACTTTATTAGTTGATTTCCAAAGGAAAGGAAGCTATTGAGGTCGGTATGAAGGAGGCTCCGGGCTTAGAGACCCATATATTCGTGATCGTGGCGTTCTGGGGATCACCAAAATATAGGACTTTCCAATTCATGTTTATTTATTTATTTTATTTTTATTTTGTGCTTTATAAGTTCGAGTTTCGTAAACCGAGGTTTTTTTTTCTTCTGAAGGTGTCGTTTTGATCTTTTGATGTTTCCCAGAAAATATTTTATACATGAATTTAATAAAGCTTTTTCCTTTCATCTTTCCATTTGACTCCGACACTTGAACCAATCCAATAACTTATAATGGATTTTCTGAGGTGGATACATTATTTGATCGGTTATTTTTGGGTCCAATAACTTATAATGGATTTTTTTTTTTTTTTTTTTTTTTTTTAGCTGAGGTGGATACGTTAGATCGGTTATTTTTGGGCCAAAAAACAAATTCGGCATGACGGAATTGAATAATGGGATTATTCAGGGTTGACCCTTTCGCGAGAACCCTTCCTGAAAACCCCGGTCACGTTACATTCGAGGAACCAATTTTCCTTGGCAGCCTTGCGAGAGGGAATATTGGATTATCGTCCTTGATAGATAAGAATTAGAGTCAATCAGCCATGGGAATTCCGAGTAAAATAAGAGGAGAAAAAAAAGAAGCTACAGGCATGAAATCGGTAAACTCATATTTCAGCCAATTCAACGGATTACTGCATAAAAGGATTTTTTTTGTTTTTTTCCTATTTAGAAATATGAAAAAGAAATTAACGGTCTTTTGTTTCCAGGGATGGAGCTCATAAACCCATTTAATCCCGGCCTAATTAGGGCTTAACCCGAGCCCGCGAAATATTTTAGCTAAACTTTTTAGCGAATTTAAAAAAAAAAAAAAATTTTATACTTGCCTTGAAACATAAATCATAAAATTGTTTTGTAGAGCATAAAAATAAAACTTCCCAACTATGTAATTTTTCTTGAGACTCCATTCCTTGACCAACTGAAGGGCCAGGGGGAAAAATAGATGAAAGTATCGATTTTGAGATATTAGCGCTATTTAAGGGCTATGAAGGAGTACTATCATCTGGTAGAACAACAAGGGGGAACAAAGATGAAAATAAATGAAATTTTGACAATGGGCCACCGATGGGAAATTCCTACCCTTAGCCCTTTTCGAAGAAAATGTGCACGTAGTCGTCAAAAAGTCGAGGGTTACCATTTTCTAGGGTTAAATAACTTATATACCAAATGAACATTGTCGGTTTTAAATCTTAGAGGAAAATACAATGATTTCTTCAGACAAGTGAAAAGCAAGCAAAAATTTTATGAATTTACACGTTCTTTTCAGCTTCTTTGACGAGATAATTGAATTTTTTGCTACAATAGTTTCATTCTGTGCTTTTCAATGAGATAATTGAATTGTTGCTAAATGTTGCTTTTTCAACAAAAACCCAGAGATCCTTGACATGCAAACTTGAATAATTACTGTTGATTTTGTGATTTAAAAAAAATTGAATCCCCACAACCGTAAAAAAGCAAAAAAGGGGCTCGATTAAACGACGGTTCTGCTCCAGTTGTTCCATAGCTGATATTGGAAATTCATAATCCCCTTTTTTTTACAATGAAAATTTTTAACTACAATTTCCTACGGTTTTTCAAGGTTTGAAATAAGCCTGTAAGTACTTTAAATAAAGTCTAGTGAACAACCGAGACGAGTAAAAAAGGTAAATTTGATCATGCCGAGAATTTAATACGATTAAAACGTCTTGATATACAAGTCTAATAGAAAAACAAAGGCTTTGAAGTTTTCTTTTAACCCTCATCCCTTTTTATTAAAAAGCTTTTTAAAATTTATAACCGCATAATGAGATTGTCTCTACTTTTTCTTTATCGGATTTTTTTAAATAATAAACCACATTCTGTTATGAAGTTTATATTTTAAGCTCTTTATACAAAATTATTCGAAATCTGTAAGATTTAGGTCACTTATTTGTCTAAGCTGTCATCACCGAATGTGAATAACTTTCATCG
>JAGWEN010000286.1:102334-131768 GCA_018703685.1 Orius laevigatus
GCTCTATTTTGACAGTTATATTTTCCATACGTTTATATATAAAATATGAAAACCAAAGTAATCCAGGATGTGACAGACAAGAAATCAAATCGTAAATTGATTCTTGGCATTCCGCTTGACAGTTATTGCATTCCTAAGGGCGAGGAATTTTTTCGGATCGCCAATAAAACCGACTAAAAAAGACCTAAATGAATGAATGACAAAAAGCTTGCTTTCAAATTACACAAACAAACTGTTATATAATTTTATAAAATTTTGAACAATATAGGGTTTTAATTTATTAAAAAACGTTCGTTTTAACACTATAGAGGTTGAGTTTATAGCGTTCATTAATTACCAGGCATCAGGTGACAAATCTATAGCCGTTCACGACAGTCTGCTGAGGCTGTCTGGAGAGTAGATATAAACGCCCGGTTCTGGCTCGCGAGGTGGAGGAGGGAGGAGGAGGCGAAATTGAGGAGGCTGACTCTGCATCTCCTCCTCCCCTCACGCTTGGCCCAGAACCGGCATTTTATATCTACTCTGGAGTAACGCTAGAGAATTTTCCACGAGAAATCTGGCTTGGAAGTGAAACTCATTAAAGATGTTAATCCGTTTTGAACCCCACTTCTCTCTTACCAATAGAATTAAAACGTAAAGACGGTGAGACAGTTTAAACCTTTAGGTTACATTTTCGAATGGATTTTTTTTTCTTTAAATAATAACTTGTTTGTCAAACTTCCTTTTTCTTTAAAAAGTGCCAACATATCGTTGTCTTTTGCAGATATTTCATATACATAAAACACTTTATTAGTTGATTTCCATAGGAAAGAAGCTCTTGAGGTCGGTATGAAGGAGGCTCCGGGCTTAAGGACCCATATATTCGTGATCGCGGCGTTCTGGGGATCACCAAAATATAGGACTTTCCAATTCATGTTTATTTATTATTTTATTTTTATTTTGTGCTTTATAAGTTCGAGTTTCGTAAACCGAGGTTTTTTTTCTTCTGAAGGTGTCGTTTTGATCTTTTGATGTTTCCCAGAAAATATTTTATACATGAATTTAATAAAGCTTTTTCCTTCATCTTTCCATTTGACCTCCGACACTTGAACCAATCCAATACTTATAATGGATTTTTTTTTTTTTTTTTTTTTTTTTTTTTTTCTGAGGTGGAACATTATTGATCGGTTATTTTTGCGGGGGGGGGGGGGGGGGGGAGGGGGGGGGGGGCGGGGGGGGGGGGGGGGGGGGAGGGGGGGGCGGGGGGGGGGGGGGGGGGGGGGGGGGGGGGGGGGGGGGGGGGGGGGCGGGGGGGGGGGGGGGGGGGGGGGGGGGGGGGGGGGTGGGGGGGGGGGGGGGGGGGGGGGGGGGGGGGGGGGGGGGGTGGAGGGGGGGGGGGGAGGGGGGGCGGGGGGGGGGGGGGGGGGGGGGGGGGGGGTGGTGGGGGTGTGTGTGGGGGGGGGGGGGGTGGGGGGGTGGGGGGGGGGGGGGGGGGGGGGGGGGGGGGGGGGGGGGGGGGGGGGGGGGGGGTGGGGGGGGGGGGGGGGGGGGGGGGGGGGGGGGGGGGGGGGGGGGGGGGGGGGCGGGGGGGGGGGGGGGGGGGGGGGGGGGGGGGGGGGTGGTGGGGAGGGGGGGGGGGGGGGGGGGGGGGGGGGGGGGGGGGGGGGGGGGGGGGGGGGGGGGGGGGGGGGGGGGGGGGTGGGGGGGGGGGGGGGGGGGGGGGGGGGGGGGGGGGGGGGGGGGGGGGGGGGGGGGGGGGGGGGGGGGGGGGGGGGGGGGGGCGGGGGGGGGGGGGGGGGGGGGGGGGGGGGGGGGGGGGGGGGGGGGGGGGGGGGGGGGGGGGGGGGGGGGGGGGGGGGGGGGGGGGGGGGGGGGGGGGGGGGGGGGGGGGTCCAATAAACTTATAATGGATTTTTTTTTTTTTTTTTTTTTTTTTTTTTTTTTTTTTTTTTTTTTTTTTTAGCTGAGGTGGATACGTTAGATCGGTTATTTTTGGGCCTAAAAACAAATTCGGCATGACGGAATTGAATAATGGGATTATTCAGGGTTGACCCTTTCGCGAGAACCCTTCCTGAAAACCCCGGTCACGTACATTCGAGGAACCAATTTTCCTTGGCAGCCTTGCGAGAGGGAATATTGGATTATCGTCCTGATAGATAAGAATTAGAGTCAATCAGCCATGGGAATTCCGAGTAAAATAAGAGGAGAAAAAAAAGAAGCTACAGGCATGAAATCGGTAAACTCATATTTCAGCCAATTCAACGGATTACTGCATAAAAGATTTTTTTGTTTTTTTCCTATTTAGAAATATGAAAAAGAAATTAACGGTCTTTTGTTTCCAGGGATGGAGCTCATAAACCCATTTAATCCGGCCTAATTAGGGCTTAACCCGAGCCCGCGAAATATTTTAGCTAAACTTTTTAGCGAATTTATTTTATACTTGCCTTGAAACATAAATCATAAAATTGTTTTGTAGAGCATAAAAATAAAACTTCCCAACTATGTATTTTTCTTGAGACTCCATTCCTTTGACCAACTGAAGGGCCAGGGGGGAAAATAGATGAAAGTATCGATTTTGAGATATTAGCGCTATTTAAGGGCTATGAAGGAGTACTATCATCTGGTAGAACAACAAGGGGGAACAAAGATGAAAATAAATGAAATTTTGACAATGGGCCACCGATGGGAAATTCCTACCCTTAGCCCTTTTCGAAGAAAATGTGCACGTAGTCGTCAAAAAGTCGAGGGTTTACCATTTTCTAGGGTTAAATAACTTATATACCAAATGAACATTGTCGGTTTTAAATCTTAGAGGAAAATACAATGATTTTCTTCAGACAAGTTGAAAAGCAAGCAAAAATTTTATGAATTTACACGTTCTTTTCAGCTTCTTTGACGAGATAATTGAATTTTTTGCTACAATAGTTTCATTCTGTGCTTTTCAATGAGATAATTGAATTGTTTGCTAAATGTTGCTTTTTCAACAAAACCCAGAGATCCTTGACATGCAAACTTGAATAATTTACTGTTGATTTTTGTGATTTAAAAAAAATTGAATCCCCACAACCGTAAAAAGCAAAAAAGGGGCTCGATAAACGACGGTTTCTGCTCCAGTTGTTCCATAGCTGATATTGGAAATTCATAATCCCCTTTTTTTTACAATGAAATTTTTAACTACAATTTCCTACGGTTTTCAAGGTTTGAAATAAGCCTGTAAGTACTTTTAAATAAAGTCTAGTGAACAACCGAGACGAGTAAAAAAGGTAAATTTGATCATGGCCGAGAATTTAATACGATTAAAACGTCTTGATATACAAGTCTAATAGAAAACAAAGGCTTTTGAAGTTTTCTTTTTAACCCTCATCCCTTTTTATTAAAAAGCTTTTTAAAATTTATAACCGCATAATGAGATTGTCTCTACTTTTTCTTTTATCGGATTTTTTTTAAATAATAAACCACATTCTGTTATGAAGTTTATATTTTAAGCTCTTTTATACAAAAAAACAATTAATTTTTATTCGAAATCTGTAAGATTTAGGTCACTTATTTGTCTTAAGCTGTCATCACCGAATGTGAATAACTTTCATCGGATATTGAAGGCTTTGGAGATGGAAATCGGAATAGAATTCCCCTCTCGGTAAACAATGATTGTCTCTCGTTTATTTTCCACTAAATTCTGGACTGAGATGTATATTTTGGTTTTAAATCGTCCATTTAAAAGCTCTGTTATTCGAACAATTAAATAAACTTGGATGGGGAAATGGACATGTTGAACTAACCCTTGAATCTCGATATGTTTGTGAGGAAGCTTTTTTTGAACTGTATACCAGGAAAAATGGAGTTTTTGTAGGGGTTTTAGGTGGGAAAGATAATAATCATACAAAAAATTGGCTGTGTTCAAGAAAAATCTAACTTACGTTTTAAGTTTAGTGATTCGTCCTATAAATCGACTTTTATTGTTTTAGTTATAAAAATTATGATTACAAAGTTTATAATTTTCAAATTTTTTTGATTTTCAAAAAAATAAAAACTTGGCGACCTATATTAATGTATTCTAAAACTAAAATTCAAATGAAATTTTTCAAAAAAACCAACAGTTTTTTCAGGATATTGGAGAAATACGAAATGCCGCGTTATAAGCGTCCCTTAAATTATAACTTTTTAATTTTTTATAAATATTTTTGTAGATTTTCAGAGCGAGGAGCATCCTAGTGTGAATAATGCCTTAATTAAAATATTTCCTATATTTCATAGTGTTTTATTGAAATGAGGAAACCCTTGTTTGAAGTTATGAGTTGAGGTATAAATTGAGAAATTAAACTTTGATCTCATTTTAATTATGATTTATGACAAAGGAGTTCCTATTCTATAGAAATTAAATGAAACACAACTTGTGCATTCAAAAGCGTCAAAAAATTAAAATAAAGGTCTTGTAGGTAGTTATAGAAGTGGAACCCCAAAAATGGGAACTTTCTCAAAAAGTGGGTTTTTTACATGGTCCCCTTTAGTGCTTTGGTGATGATCGGTTATGTTCGAGAAAATTTTCTTTCTTTTTGAAAAAGTTAAAAATATTTCAAAATTGAAATAATTGGTTTCGATTGAAAATGTTCGACTTGAAAATTAGGTTACTCCATTTTATTAGGGGAAAAGAGGGAGGGAAAAAACAGGAATTAATTGAAAGGCCATTAGGAGTTTTTGGTAATTAATACACCCTTTCTTCGCTCCCTACTTTACTAACTTTTCACTGAAAGTCCATCAAGAAGAATTATCAACTTTGGAAGAAAAAAAAGCTCTTTGTTCGCATAAAACCTAAACATACGAACATGGAAAAAAATTTATCGAAGAATATCGTTCAAATTAGTTTATGAAACAGTATAATCAATGAAGTCTCATCAATGAAAGTTTAAATTAATATTGATCCAAGACAAGAAAGCACACGTGGGCGTGAATGATAAACGACTGGTTTTAACCAAAGTTGACTTTTAGGAGAACTAAAGAAAGAAAACGTGAAAAATGAGATCTTGCAGTACTAAAAAATAAGTTTTTTTCTTTCTCGGAAATTCGATATGAGTTTTATAAACAAAAATGGACTTCAATGATTCAGAGGGATTCACTGTGACTCATTTACGAGCTACGGAAAGGGCTTAACTTGGATTTACGAGCGGATTAAATACAAAAAATTGTTTCCAATACATGGAATCCGATATTTTCAATATTGAACAAATAGTCTGCCAAGTGTGGTGGGGACCTAAAATACGATCGAACTTGTTATCCACTTTAATTCAACTATTTCCCTTGAAGAGGTTGATGAAATAATGAAGGGACGGTCCATTAGCGATGAATCTGATCATTTTTGTCCGAAAGCAGCGATTTTCAGTCGAGCGAGCAGTCAAATTGTCGGAAATTCGTGGATTGACGAACCACGTTGGCTGGAATCGATATTCGATTCGTGTGTAGGCGACGAAAATACAGGACGGGTAATGATGTAATAAAAAGCTTCTCGATCCCAAAAAAAAAAAGGAGCAAAAATTGAATAACGAGAAGGTTTAATTCAAGGGCGAATCTGATTTCCCAGAGGAAAAAAACGATAACTACTTTTTTCCTCCTTAGAAATTAATTTCTCCATAATTAAATTCTCGAAGAAAAAAAAAGGTCACCGATAAATTGGGAGCTATTTTTCCTAGTGAAATATAGCAATTGAAGGGCCAGAGGGAAAAAAGATAAAGGTCATTTTGAGATATTAGGGCCTATTTAGGGGCTATGAAGAAGTTCTCCTTATAAAGGGTATATCCTTGTCAATAAAGGGTCTTTTCTTGTCAATAGGGTAAAAATTTGGCTGAAAAGGGTCTTTTCTAGCCAAAAAAATGTTCAAAATTAGGCTAAAAAGGGTCTTTTCTTGTCAATAAATGGTAAAAATCTAGCAGGAATGGGTCTTTCTTTCTCCAAAAGGTTCAAAATCTTTCAGAAAAGGGTCAAAATCTGTCTAAAGAGTGTCTTTCCCTGTCAAAAAAGGGTCAAAATCTGACTGAAAAGTCAATAGGATATTTCAAAAGGATTAATAGAAATCAAACTTTATTTTCCTTTTTTTTTTCGAAATCACTTTTTGGTCACTTTCATCTTATTTCCCCTGACCTATTTTCTTTTATCGAATTTTTTGGTTTAGTTCCCTAAAACTTAAGAAAACTCATTCCTGAACTTTTTTGTGACGATTTTTGTTGAGGATGGATTTATATCATTCATTCTATATATTCTATAGGCCTTCATTAGCCAATTGGAATGCAAATTGATTTCGAAGCCATTGAATATGAAGAGAACTACATATTGCCTTACCCTGTCATTACAAACCGCTGATTAAATCCTTTGTTGACAATTATTCTACCTATAAACTAATGAATGAATTAACAGAACAATTATTTAACGTTTAAACACTAATTAATTGATTTTTTTTTCAGGTGGCGGACACAAGGACGTAAGTAAAAAAACGTTTTTTTCATAAAAACTTTCGACTTTCGAGAATAATTTTCTTTTTTCATGAAGTTTGCATAACCGGTAATAGGCCCTTTGGCTGAAAGCTTCCTCTATAAAGGGAAAGCCCCTTTTTTTTTATTCTTCAAAAAAAGCACTTATAAGATATCTTTCGCTTGTCTTTGTTTTAAATATTATTTTTAAGCAGTTTATATATTATGCAAAGACAGTTTTCCCTTAGACTTAGTTTATATAACAAAGCAAATAAGACTTTATCCTTTAAATATAAAATATTTCAATAAAAAAAAAAATCTAAAATTATGATTTTATCGTTATTGCAGCCAGCAGATGAAGAAGTACGAGAACTTGAACATTTAAAATCAGGTAAATTTTCTAAAATTCATTTATCCCCAATATTCACCTCTTTTATCCCCAAATTTTCGTCAAAAACCTCAAAATCAAAATTTATAAAATTTTCCTCAAAAAACCTCAAAATCAACGTTCTAAAAGACAATTTGTCGAAAATTTCAAAATCAACGTTTTAAGAGATAATTTTCGTTTAAAAAAAACTCAAATCAACGTTTTAAGGGGGATTCTCCCATCAGGATTGTTCGTTTCTCATTCAAGAGATCGCAGCAATATCACCCCCAAAAGTAGTTTCCTCGTTTTGGGCACTAAAAATGGTCGGAGAATTTTTTTTGAAAAGCGCGTTTTCATTCTTTCGGAAAACTACGTGCTGTTTAGGGAGCAGTTTTTCCGAAAAAATTTTCCTCGGGAAAATAGAAAATGCATTTTTCCACCAAAACTTAAATTTTGAAAAAACAGGTAATCATCTTGTAGGTTTTGACGAGCTGATTTCAAATATGCTAATATTAAGAAGATCGGATGAATAGATTCGTCGGTAAGAGATTTTTAAGGATTAGATGCTGCGGGGGACGGGGATATTTTTCGGGAGACAATTTTTCGTCAAAAACGTCAAAATCGACATTTTAAGAGCGTTTTAAAGATAAAGTTGAAAACTTTTTTTAAGGGGCACTGATTTTTAGTGGTTCGCCCCCTCCGGAAAAATTCCTGGATCCGCCACTGCTTCCAATATACTTTTTGTATACCACATTTCTTTGTTTACAGGAAATGAAAACTCAATGTCTTTGATGAAATCTCATTCTCTCGTTTACTCAAATATCGACGGAAAAAAAGAGCAGCACGAAGGGAGAAAAGAGGAAGGTTAGAAATTTTTAACTTTTTTTTTAAACAAAAACGCTTTTGACATTTTTTCCTTTATTAAATATGACATAAAAGGGTGTTACCTCGGATTGACATAAAGGACTGCAGAAAGATTTAAAATCTGCTTTATCTCGAATTTTTTTTTTTTTTAATTTATTTATAAACTCGACGTGACAAAATCTGAAAGAACGTTTAGAGAGTAAACAGCAATGGATAAAATTTACAAACGATTATTATTCATTTAATTTCATAATTTGTAAATTTTAACCTTGTTTTGCCCCCTTTTTAGCAATTTAAAGGGTTATTTTTAGAAAAAAAATGATGGATTTAATGAATAAAATTAAAGAAGGGTCGACATATAAAAAGCATGTTTTTAAAGCTTGAGATTTCAAGGTTTTTACTTTTTATAATTTAAAAAAAATATTTTTTTAAATAAAATATGAGATTTAGAAATTAAATTATCACAGATAAGGTCGTAAAGTTACATTTTCCCTCTGAGGGTTCATATTGAACTTCTGACGTTTCTCATTAGCCCTTTTCCTCCTCTGAGGATTTTCGGGGACAAATGAGTTAAATCGAGAAAAATCTTCGAACCGAGATAAACAAAAATTTTCCTTGGAAACTGATAATTGAATGTCTAAATTTAACCTCTTTCTAATTAGAGATTTGATTTGTTTTCTTGGGGTTGAGAAAGGGCCTTGGCACGACGGAATAAGACGTTTTTGTCTTAAAAGTGGCCCAGGTGGTTTTGTGCCTTTTATTATTTTCGTCCTTTATGCTTGGGAAAACTTTCTTCTCCCTCAGGGACTTGGTCTTTTCTCTACAGCGGATAAAAACCCACGCACGTCAAAGGAAAACGGCAACAAACTAACGATATTTTTAAACGTTTTCGACATCCTTGTTATTCTTTATCGACTTTATTCACATTCTATGTACGTTTTCACGCTTTTTTATTGCCACTTTTAGAAACCAGGCACAACGTTACCGATTATCTGCTATAATTTTGTCCCGTTGAAAAAAAGTATCGAAGTAAACCCCCCTTAGATTTTAGCGAGGAATCGACTGGGATAAATAACTTTTTGATCAAAAGTACAGGGTGCTCCAGAAGGACCCTAACTTCGTTATTTTAAATACGAACCCTATGTTTTGACGATAAAAATCGATTCTACACTCGATTTCCAGTAACTTTTACTTAAAACACTTTTTTGATAGGACCAAACTTTTCCGACTTTAGTTTGGTCCTATCAAAAAAATGTTTTAAGTAAAAGTTACTGGAAATCAAGTGTAGAATCGATTTTTATCGTCAAAACATAGGGTTCGTATTTAAAATAACGAAGTTAGGGTCCTTCTGGAGCACCCGGTACTTTTGATCAAAAAGTTATTTATCCCAATCGATTCCTCACTAAAATCTAATATGGGTTTACTTCGATACTTTTTTTCATAGGGTCAAAACTATGGCACATAGCTGGTCTATTATAAAAATAGGAAAACTATATTTTTGTAATCCTTAGAGCATCCTGATCACGAATATATAGGGTCACCTGGGAGCCTTAGTGAGGACCACCTCAATAGCCTCTTTCTTTTGGAAATCCGCTGAAAAATGCAAAACTGAGGGCCAAATTTCTCATTTTGTATGAACAAGAATCTTAGCCTCTCATGTTTATATACACGGTTTGCCAAGTAATTAAGTTAAACATGGCTTCGAAGAGGACAAGAGACGCCTTAAGGGAATTCAGACCAACTCGTTAAACTGCTAACTAACTTTGGGCTAAAAGCATTAACACACGCGAATATTGTCGTCGAACTTGGAAAAGTGAGATTTTTTTAATTAAATCTGATGAATTGAAAAGGAAAGGAAGAAAAGGGGAAAAGGTTCGTTTTTCTGAGTCAATGATTGCAGTCGGCGAAGGTTGTTTACTGACCCTCAGCTTATCTTTTGGCCGCAGGAACAAAAATCCTTACAAATTCCGTCGGTTTTATCCGCCCTTTGGTTTTTCAGAGAGGTGAAAAAAAGGCTTTAGTGCTCAAAGGGAATCAAAGTAAACCTCTCGTGTAATTTCAGCTATTTCAATGGTGTCGCATTTTCAAAATCAATTCAAAGCACTTTCACATACCTACTCGTCTTTTTCGTCGAAAAATGGTCAGATTCATTTAAAAATTTCATGGTCGGAAAGATTCTTTTGATCCTTTTGATGAAAACAGACCGTTTTGACTTCAAGAGAAAATTTCCTTTTTATGGAAAAATGAAGCCAAAAATTCAAAAAGGGAAAATGAAGGAAATCTTAGGGAAATTTGATTTTTTTTTTTTTTTTTTTTTACAAAAAAAACCCTTCTGAGGCAGATTTTGAATCTTTCGATTATTCAAATCGATAAATTTTAAAGAGAATTTTATCCTCTTTTCGTAAGAAAAGAGCCTTTCTAGAAGTTTTTCCACTACGAAGGGAAAAATAATTTAAAATTTCAACACCGTTGGAAAGCTATTTTAAAGGGCTATCAAAGTTGTTTTAGTAAAAATAGTTCTCAGATGACTCCTTCACCCTCAAAAATCGACTCGAAGTTGACCAACCCAAATTTATTTGCCCCAAAATGTGGTTCCCAACTTTTTTTTGGCGTGAGAAACACGATTCTGAAGTCTCTTTTCGATAAAAAAAATCTACTTAAAATTTTATCCACCATGCCTTCGAAGCAATTTGAAGCCAATTTTGTAAGAAAAGGAGGTGATACCATTTTTTATCGAGAAATTGACTTCAGAATCGTGTTCCGCACACCAAAAAACGTTGGGAACCACATTTTGGGGCAAATAAAAAATAAAAAAATTTTTTGGGTTGGTCAATTTTGAGTCGATTTTCGAGGGTGAAGGAGTCATCTGAGAACTAGTTTTAGTAAGACAACTTTGATAGCCCTTTAAAATAGCTTTCCAACGGTGTATTGAATGAGTAAATCGGTTAAGAATTAAGGAAGTTATGGATGTTTAAAGTTAATCGTTGATTGTTTTTTTTTTCCAGTGGACAAAAACGGGCAGTTGGTCGCCAGGATGGAACAGGAGCTCGACAAAATGGGACGAAACGAGGATCACGTCAAAACGGTCGTCGACATCCCATCGAGGAACCTTCACAGAATTTTCGAACACGGCCCAAAACCGAAAACTCCCGAAAACAACGTAAGTCCTTTTCCATAAAACAACGAGATTTTCCATTTTCAATCATCCCAATTCCGTTCTTTTTTTTATACCCTCTATTTCGGCTTTTGAAGCGAAAAAACGTAGGATTAAAACAAACATCCAGAGTTCATTTTCGGTTATCGAAAAACCCGAAGGCGAATTTCATCCCCATTCATATTTTAAAAGAAAAGTTTCAATGGTTTTATTTACAAAATATCCGGATAACATATATATAAATAAAATTTTGTAATTTCTAAGTAGAACAAAGCTTTTCCACAAAAGTTTTCCCTTAATCCTCTTGTTTGTATGTAAATAAGATTTCAGAGGATCATCCCTTAAGTTCCTTACCTTTTTCTAAAGATAACTGAAAAAAAAAATCGAATTTTTTTTTAGGTCCCAAGGTATAGGTCGTTCCCAGGACAGCGCTATTC
Source organism: Orius laevigatus (assembly GCA_018703685.1). NCBI lineage: Eukaryota > Metazoa > Arthropoda > Insecta > Hemiptera > Anthocoridae > Orius > Orius laevigatus. Next base: position 113,594 of record JAGWEN010000286.1, read on the forward strand.
TCCCGTCGACATGGCCGAATATATTTTCTGGACTGGTGACGAAAGAGGTGCCACAAATGCCATCGAAGAATTCCTCGAAGACGGATACGTAAGAAATATTTTTAAAAAAATTTTTGTCCAAATTATCAATTTTTATAGATGTCGAGAGATCAGGCGATTAAATTTTTGGAGGAAATAAGGTTGAATTTGGAAAACTTAAAAGGCCAATATCAAGGACAAGTTGCACCTCAAAGGGTACGTTTTTATAAGCGAAACTTTCTGTATGTTTTTCAATGGTAAAAGGCAACTTTTAAACTGATTTCTAATCTTTTTTGATTAGTAAAGTCTCTTTTTTGGCATATTTTCATTATGACGATAAAGAACCTTTTAAGACACATTTTGATCCTTTTTCATAATTAACTTTTATAAGCAAAATTTGAACCTTCTTCGATCATCAATATATTTTTGTATATAAAGTGCTTGCGACCTCCTCATATTCTGTGTTGACACAATTATACAATAACTTCCCTTTTGAGGAAATAATGTTTGTGTAGATTCCCCTCTTTTAATCAAACAAAATTTATCAAAGACCAGAAAAGGGTCAAGTTTAATTAACTGTATAAAAACAACAGATTTTCTTCGTCAAAACGATTATCCAGAACGATGATTAAAAGTACCGGATGAAAGAGTTAAAAGGATTTTTTTCCGACAAAAAAAAATTGGATGTATGTGGATAATGAAAGGAAATTATCTACCATAACTATTAAATGTTTATTGTAAATAAAACAAAATAAATATAAGCGTTGCGTAACGTTCGTTCCGTTCGTTCTCGTTCGTCACGCGAGACAAAACGTAACCTTCTGATGTTTACGTTGGTGTGTAATAGCGGGCGTCACTAGCGCTCCGTGTGGCGCCAACGTAACCAGAATAGGAGAGATCCCCACATAAATGATAAAGGAAGTATTTTGAAGGGCTAACTTTTTAAAAATTCCTTTGTACGTTTTCATCACACGCAACACTTACATGTTATGCGGTATTGTAGCTTAGGGGTGCCTGTGTGAATCTCTAAAGGGGGCATACAGCTTTTTTTTTTTAATTTAAGTTTTAAGTGTATTTTTAGCCCTAAAGGTTTCAAAAGAAGGAAACACTCACTTTGGAACATTTTTTTCTTCTTTCCAGAATGAACTTTCTGACATTCGACAGCAAATGAGAGATTCAATGAGTAAAAAAGCCGATTATCAAGAAGGTTGGTTAAAAAAAAATTCAACACCGAAATCCTCATTTTCTCTCATTTTCAGTCGATCAAACCGGATTGGCCGATGAAGACTACGAAGAACTTGTCGACCGTTTGAGGATGGCGGATCTCATGTATAACGAATATTCGCTTGAAGAAGTCATTTACCAACTGGCCAAAATCATGTTCAAACAATCTCTAACGAAAGGTTAAATTCTATTTTATATTCGATCAAATATTTATTGATTTATAGGAAGTGTAGAGACCCAACAAGCACTTCAAGAATTCACTGAATTTCTCGAAAGCCAAGCTCAGGAAGGGAAAATCTCACAAGGAATGCAAAAGAAAGTTTTAGGTAAGAATTAAAAAAAAAAATAAAATTAAATTTTTTTGTAGATATTGTGATCACATCTTTGTCGGACACTTTAACCCTTCATCCTGAATTAGCGGACACAGCAAGAAAAAGCTTAGGTTTAACGCCCATGAATCAAGGTAATATAAATCAATTAATTTAAATTATAAAATTTATTAAAAATTTATTTATTTATTCACTATTAAATAATTCATTTATAATTAATTAATTGTAAATTAATTTAATTAAAAATTTATTTATAATATTATAATTATATTTTTATTATAAATTTAATTATCAAATTAAAATAATTAAGCATTAGTTATTATTAATAATAGTTATTAGTTTAATTAATTTATAATTAATTTAGTTTAATTAATTAATTTATAATTAATTTAGATTAATTAATTTATAATTAATTTGTTTCATTTTAATTAATTAATTTATAATTTATTTATTTCATTTAATTATTAATTTATAATTTATTTATTTATTTATTTATATTTAATTTTTTTATTTTTTTATTTATTTTTTTATTTAATTTTAATTATTTATTTAATTTATAGGCATATCCGAAGGTCAGAACAACATCCCTTTAAACTATCAGACGTCCAGGTTTCAGGAAAAGGACAAAAATGCATCTCAGATGAATAAGAAATCAAATTAATCCTTTAAAAACTGAAAAAAATTAAATTTTTTTATCCCTTTTTTAAGTTTTTTTATTTGAAAATTTTTTTGTAATGTTCCTTTTTGTACATTCCTAGCTTGCAAACAGAAAATATGCTTTGAAATCAATGTATTCTACACATTTTCTATCTAATGTAGTTTTTTCTCTATTTCTTGTTATGTAAAACAAATTCAGGGTATGATGAATATCACAAGAGACCAAAATTGGTTTTAGACAATTTTTTTGTTTATTGGTCCATTTTTTTGTACTATGGACTGAAAAAAGTTAAAATGCAGAACATTTTTAAAACTGTAAATAATTAACCTTCTTTAAAATCGCTTTATCCTTTTTAAATTTATTTTGGAGAGCAAAGTATGGCAAAATATGTCCACTCTTCTTTTCTTCCTATAAAAGGCTGTAGTCTCTTTTCTGTTGTTTTTTCGTTCTAATATAACTATGTCAACATATCTTTGAAAAATTTAAAATATTATATAACCTAATAGAAGAAAAGGTTTTTATTGTCCGATAAAAGTGACTGGTGCAATAAGAAGAAACGATATAATAAAAAAGGTGTGTAAAGAATGTTTTCGATGTAGTTTAAACAAATTATATGTCATAATTTTAAATGAATTGAATATAAACATGTTGAATTATACAATTTAAAAAAAAGCAGACAAAATATATTTTAAAAATTGTAGAAATTTTATCTGTAAATCCTTGAGATTAGTAGAAGTGGCAAACATAATCGGCTTTTTTCCTACATTTCTCCCAAAGTAAGATTTACCAGGTAAAGAGGATTATTTGGTTCATTCAATACACACTTTATGTTTATAGTGATTTTGAGTTTGTCAAAATTTTGGAATCTCATAGTTGGCATTAATGATATAAGAAGTGAGCTTACTTTATTCTGGGTCCTTCGCCGACGTGGGGTACAGGGCTTGAGGGGGTAAAAAATTGAGAAATTTCTCAGGTTTTGGATAATAATTGGGGTTATGAATTGAAAGGAAACTAAGGAAAGGGACCACTTTGATTTAAGAGGTCTTTAGAGCCACAAAGTTCGAGTTATCAGACTCCTCCTAACCATATTAACATGAATTTTTAAAAATATAATATGTATTTCAAATATTTTGACCTGAAAATTTAATACTTCCAAATAGGTTTATTGGCCTTTTTCACTTCTGGTGATTTACGAGGTTGAAAAATTCTTGGACGAAGGAGATCTAAAGGTTGTTTATTTTCGAAGATCTCTTTTATGGTTGATTTTCGTTGTTTTCGATCGTTTTCGACGTCTCTGTGCTTGTTTTTGGCGCTGAATGTGCTGTTGGGTCTTTTACCTTTGTTTTCTAACTTCAAAACTTCTTTTTTGTCGATGTTATCCAAAACTTCTTTGACAAGCGTTTGCCTTTCTTGCTCGACGATGATCGAAGGCGTCGAATTCGGCCTTTTAACGTCGAGATTCAGGTTTTTGAGAAAACTTTGTATTTTATCGAGCATTGGGACTTTATTGCTTTCGTCTTTTTGCATCTCGCCCATTTTTTCGTCGAGGATGTTCTCGAGGAGTTTCAATTTGCTTTCGTACGCGTTTTTGATTTCTTGCTTCTCTAGGTTGATAGCTTCGTCGGTTTCGATTTCGGTGACGTAGTTTACATCGACCTTTTTTTTCACCGAACTTTTACGTTTCGTGCTCTGCCTTTTGACACTTTTTCGAATACTTTTCTTCGATTTGACGCTTTTTCTTTTGAGCGACTTGCCAGATTCGCTTTTTTCCATTTCGGCCGCTTTTTCGTGTGGGAGAAGATGTAAAAATTGGCTTCGATCTTCAGATGGATTCACATGAAATATACGGCGATTATTCAACGATTTTATTTGCCGAAAATTGCTCAATAATGGCGCCTTTTTATCGTTCAACATCGTACGAAATTTTTTCATCTAAAAATCACTTTATATTAGCATCAATTTAAAAAAGGAAATTGCATTTTCTCAGCTTTCCGTTGTCCAAATAATTTCTAGTTCAAGAAAATTAGGTAAAAAAAGGGTCTCAAATTGCAAAAGGTGCACTAGTTGCTGGACCCCCTCCTGTGCCAAATTTGGAACTTTTTCATTTTTTGGTCCCTAGCGCAAAAACAATGCATTTTAGCGACTTAACCACTAAGTAAAAAAAGAAAGATTATTAAATTTTGCGTCTAATGAGCTTTCAAAAGCCAAAATCGGTCCAGCCGTTCAGGAGATATCGATGTTCAAAAATGACCCTTTTTTTGGTCCACAAAACGCTGAGAAAAAGCAGACCACTATTCAAAACCTGATTCGAGCTTATAGTGAGCGGCTGCCGGCTTATCAACCATAAAACTTTATGCTGCTGTATCACATTTCCCCAGTACATGACGTAATCATCGGTTATAAGAGGAAACAAATCTTCAAGCGACATCGGCTCTAAATTAAATGAAGTAAACGGAAACCTTATATAATCCAAACTATCAACTATCGGTTTTAGCTTCAGATTCTCTTTTTCATGAATCTGAAAAAAGAAATTACGTTTTTAACCTTTCCGAAACTCACTTTGACAAAAAACGACAAAATGGCGACTCCGTCCAAATGTTTCATTGCTTGGTCATGAGTGAAATATTTAGTTTTAAAAAACATAGCGTGGATTTCCATAGGCGTTCTGAAAAATTAAAAATTGCATCTGGAATGTTCGCTTACGATGAGCCATCCACGACATGTTCGCTCCCTTCAAAATCGTTTTTTCCCCAATGAAAATGGATTTGCGAAAACGCGTATAAGTCTGAAAAGGGTCCTTTTGTGACGTATGGTCGTCCTTGAAACCATTTTGCGCTTAAAATGACTAAAAAACAAAAAACTAACCTCAAACGTCTAACCCTAAGGGAATTAACCTGTATCGCTTGTATTTGTTATTTTCGTTATCCTGGCTTTTCCTTGAGCGTTATGCCACTCCAAACTTGGCAAACTGGCTTCTTTGGTGATTCCAAGGCTTAGCGCGATTGGAGACTCAAACTTAGCATCGATTTCTCCAATTTTTAAAACTTGCTCAGGAGTCATCCCTGCTAATTTCACAAAAATCAAAAATTCCAAATACCTTATTTACCATCAAACTTCAACTCTTCGGCCATAAAAAAAATTTAGAATTTTTTATTAATTTTTTTAAAAAAATTTAACTCTGCTGTTTATTAGCAAATGATTTGAGAACAGTTTCAACAATCAAAATCGACTTAAAATGGAGACGGAAATTTTTAAAACAAAAAGGCCTTTTTCGCACACCATAAATCCGATGTTTCGCAACAAAATGACTAAGGCGGAAAAAAGTATATTGAAGGCGATAGAAAGAAGGGCTTCTATAGGTGAATATAAAGTTAAGGGGGTCGCTAGCTCACAAAATGCCTTTAAACCCCCTAGACCGGTCCCAACTCCAAGGGGTAGTCTGAAACTACCGAGATTGGAGTTGCTTCCCCTTTGTAGTCCCAGGAACCTTAATTTTCATCAAAATTAAGTTATTTATTCAATTTTTGTTTAAAGCTAAAAAAAATGTCCGTATCGCTGAAAAGCCTCCAGAAGAGCACTTACCTTCACCATCACGTAAAATCATATTTTGAACAATTTTTGTAAATTTTAAGTTATAAAGCAACAAGGCCGATCTCTGTCATCGAATCGCATCCTTTGCGAGGCATGAAAGTCTCGACTGTAACTCACAAACGACCTGAAATACCAAAAAGTGAAGATATCAACGTGGACACTGTTAATAAAGTATTGATTTTTAAATTTTCTACTTTGATAGTGTTTTTAGCTTATTAGAGTTGTGGAAAGAAGAAGAAGACTTCTTCAAGCAGCGATGTCTGGTGATCAAGGATATTATCGAGAGCTCTCGCATGGAAGCGAGCAGTCTTTTCTCGATGTAAGTTCAAAAATGAACATACCATCACTTAAATTTGTTTTAGGAATCCCAATGGCATTTAAGAACACCTCGAGGTATCTAATAGATTATGTTAGAGAAAATTGAAATTTTTTTAGAATACATGAGTGAAATCACTGAAAGAATCGAAGGATCGATCATCCCTCTTGTAAGCATTTTATCGACTTCCCAGGGGTGGGGCTTATTTTGAGGAAAAATTAGTTTTACACGTTTTTTTCTATGAAAAGAAGACATCTATGAGGCGTTCAAGTTTTAAAGTTGACGTTGAGCATGCCTTGAATAAAGCAAGATCTCTCCCATACAAAAAAGTTGATCATATTGGAAAGCAAGGAGGTAATAAAAGAAAAAAAATAAAATAAATAAAATAAAAACTACTTTTAGGGGTCGTCGATCCCAAAATGCTTGGAAAGACTGAAAGAGAGCTGTTGATTTTTCTTCGTGAACAGGCAGGTTGAGGTTTTCTAACCTAAACATCCTAACCTAAATAAAATGGACAAAAAACAGTTTACTGCCACATAATTTAGTTTAAACTTCTTGTTTTTAGCTGAAAGAAAGATGGGAAATAAGAAAGCAATCAATTTTCAAGCCAAAACCTGTTAAAGTAAAAAAATTGATCTAAAAATTAATAAATTGAATATTTTAGAGACCAAATTTTTTGGTTACTTCTATGGGGATGGGTTACAGCAGAGATAATTTAATAAATAAACCGAGTGAAAAGAAAGAAGATGAATTGGAAAGCATACCGTCGATCGAATTTATAGAATTGCCGATGGAAAGAGAAAATAAGGTGACAAACAGGCTTCAAAGAATTTAACTAATTTGTCATAGACGAAAATCGCAGCTAAAAAAACTGAAGAAAATGCTTCAAAACGAAAAGAAAAGAGTAAGAGTCAAGGTTTAACGTCACAAAAAAATGTTGAAGTTTCAGGTTTACCGCCGAAGAAATCGAGAAGTCAGTATTTGGCCGAACTCTGCGACTTTGGAGATATGAACGAATACGTTCCTACTAAAGAGTACGCTCGAATATCCAAAAATAAGTTTGGTCAAGAAGTAAACATAAACATAAAAAAATTCGTTTTAAAATTTCCTTTTAGTCTACGACCACATTAGAAAGTAAAAGAGGGCGAAACAGAGCCTCGAAGTTACCGAAAAGAGTGCATCGAAAAAAGAAAATTTCTTCGCTCGTACGAATTAAATTAATTGAAATCCTATAAAAATTTATTTCAGGGTTCCTTATTATTAACGTTGTCTTCTAAAAGCGTGATAATGACTAAAAAACCAAAAAATAAAGTGAAGTATTTTAAAAAGTCCTTTTATAAAACTAAAAATTATTTTTTAGACATCAAAAATGTCTTATAAAAGGTCTAATCGTGAAACAAAAATGGTATTTGAGTAAATTTATTAATTTCTTAATAAAACTTTTAGACTTCTCGACCATCAATACATCGCCTCAAAGAAAACGCAATATTGAAGGATACTTCTGATGTAAATAATTTTTCAAAAAATTTTTTTAAATAATTTAAATTTAAGTTCTCCATTAAAAAAGAAAAGTCCGGAACTAAAATCGATCAATGGTCAAATCCGGTAATCCTTGAAAATTTATTTTCCGATTAATTTTGTTTTAAGGTGGCCTCGCCTAGCCCTTCAGGTTTCAAGTCACCGAAGTCGCCGATGAATAGAACTCCAAGAATGTCACTTGAAAAACCATTTGTAAGTTCATTTTGGTTTAAAATTTAATTTATTTTTTGTTCTATAAGGTTGTAACGAAGCCAATGGTACAGCAAAAGAAAGAAGATCCGGAAAGAATCGTAAGGAAATTTTTTAAAAATATTTTTGAAAACTGTGGTTTTAGGCAAAAAGGATGAAATATAAGAAGTTTATTAACGAAATGGGTATGATAGTTTCAAAACGGAAGCAAGAACTCTCCGAGAGTTTGCCGCCTGAAAAAGAACCGTCGCCGGATGTTTGTTTCTTTCCCTTTTCAATTCGAATATATTCTTTTTTAGGATAAGATAAAGGCAGCATGGTTACGAAGGGCCAGTTACGAGCAGTCTTGGCAATACGATGCTGATTTTGAAAAGAGAAAACAGTTGCAAGAAGCCTTGGATGGTGGGACTATCCGTTTCCATGCTCCTAGTATCAACGATTTGACCAAATTGTACGAGTTCACAAACAGACATAAAATTCTAATTTGATTTCTCTTTTATTTTACTCTCCCATAAAAAGTGGAATTTTTAACCCTGTGTTCAGTTCAGGAGGAAAAATGGCTTTTATAAAAACAGTAGCCTAAATAGTAGGTTACAATTAAGTTCACTATCAGGTTTGCCAACCATCATTGACTTTAAAATGCTTTGAACCATGGGAAAAGAGAAAAAAAAACTTGATCATATTTTAATACATGTTTATTCCAATAATAGGTACATGGTATAAAAATCGTTTTGTGCTTTCATAATTATCTTTTGTCTGTTAAACTGCACAAGCAACCGGTACAAAAAAAAAACCTTTGATTAAAATAATAATCCTATGCAGGAAAACATAATAAAAAATAAAAAACAAACAAATGTTAAGCATATTGCATACAAAAAGCACAAAAACCTTCTAAAATGTCTTGATAATCGGTTTTGACTATTATTTTCCAAATTTTTCCATCGTGCATTAGCAAGCAAAAAGAAGCACCTACTTTTATTTACAAATTAAAATTTTTAAAAAAATGATTTTAATAAAATATGAGACAGGTTAGCAAAATTTGATAAAATTTTTCTTCTTTTTAAAATGTACATTAAATCTGAATATAAATATATTTACAAAATAAAATGCCCTAAGTTAATTCGCGTAGCCGTTAGGTCTTTACATCGTTTTCATGTTAATAAAAAATAATAATCAAAATTTTTGTATTAAAATGCAAAATTGTAATGACCCTCGTAGGACATAATTACACAGCCCTTACCTTAAATAAGCGAAAATGGAAAATCAAAAATAACAGTCTAGGTCTTGTCAAAAGACTTAAAAATATACATTGAGAAATTTTGAAATAACAAATATATAAATTGAAAAAAAAAGGAAGAATTTTTGTTGAGTTAAAAAAAAAAGTCTAGTTTTAACTAACAGAGAAATTCAGACTTCTACAAAAATTGGAAGTTGAGCGAGATATTAGACTTCGACGGTTTCGTGGTGGCCGTTTTCGATGAGGCCGTTGTGTCCATTCGTGGTTGTTACGATGGGCTCTTGCTGGGCTTGGTCTATTTTGGGCTCTTCCTTTTTGGCGAGCTTGTTCGCAGTTTCTTTGACCGTTTTGTCGTTAAGGGGTTTTTTAAGTGCGGTCGGTGCTGCTTTAGTTTTCGGAGCGACTTTCGAGGCTGGAGCGACAGCAGGTTTGGTCACCGGTTTCGTAGTTGATGTGACTGCAGGTTTCGGGGCTGGTTTGGTCAAAGGTGCTTTTATGGGAGCTTTAATTGGAGCTGCAGGTTTCGGCGCTGGTTTCGCAGCAGTTGTCGTTTTTGTCAAAGTTGTTTTTAAAGTTGATGCAGGTTTAGGAGCAGGTTTTAGTGTACTTGCTGCTGTTTTAGGAGCAGCTTTGGGTAAAGGCCTGGCAGTCGTACTCGATGCGCTTGATGGCCTCGAAGTGGTCGAAGTCGCTGAAGTTGGCCTAGTAATCGGTTTAACCTCAGTTTTCTTAATTTCCGTCTTAACTGGAGGCTTAGTGATCGGTTTTGGTGCAGGTTTGACTTCTTTAATGGGCGCCTTGGTGATAGGAGAAGCCGGTTTAGGAGCAGGCTTGGCTGCAGTTTTAGTTATAGGAGTTGTCGGCTTGCTGGCAGGTTTAGGAGCGACTTTGGTGACCGGCGTGCTCGGCTTAGGAGCAGGTTTCGCAGCTGAAGTCGGCCGTGTGGTCGATGATGCTGGTCGTGCTGCAGGTTTGGTCGTAGTTGATGCCGCAGCTTTGGTCAACGTAGTCGCCGGTTTCTTGGCAGCTGCTGGAGCAGGTTTGGCAGCAGTTTTCGTCGCTGTCGTTTTGGCCGGAGATGTTTTCGCAGCAGGCTTAGCAGCTTTCTTCACTTCTTCTTTCTCTTCTTTAGGCTTCTCTTCTTCCTTCACCTTCTCTTCAGGCTTCTCATCCAACACTGCCTCTGCAACAACACCGGCTGCAACAGCAGCACCTAAAAAACCACACAAAATATTAAATTTTATTTAAAATAAATAAACAAATACAAATATTAGCGACAAAAGCTTTATTTACACACAAAAAACCATTTTTCCTTGAACACCTTGAAGAAGCGAAGCTGTGCAATGTGAAAAGCATTGTGCTGAATCCATGCAAATTGAAATAAAAAAGACAAAAAATTGACATTTTATTAACGAATAAGCTGAAGTTTTCCGTCCGAAGACATGCGTTTAGCCACATTTAAAAGACTAAACATGCCCATGCATGTTTATAAAAGATTGCAAGAGAAGACTAAATTACCTGCTGCAGCGAAAGCAGCAGCGATGAGGGTATCTTTGTCTTCTTCGACAGGTCCCGGGGCCGGTGTCGGAGGTGGCGTTACCACGGTTTCCACCTTTTGAAGGGTTTCGACATCAACATTGGAACATTCGAGCGGCTTGATTTCTTCAGGGATTTCTTGAGAAGGTTCTTCAGGCTCCGTTTTATGGACAGGTTCAGGTTGCTCGATATGAACTTCTATTTCGGGCTGAAGAGGTTCAATCAGAAGATCTTGCGGCTTAGTTTCAGCTTCTGGCTCATTTTGATGTTTTTCTGGCTCAACGGAGCCAAAATTTCCGATTAGGTCATCTACTTCATTATTAACAATATTTTCTTGTTGATGATGATACTGTTTAAGAAAATCCATGGGAGAGATTCCTTGGATGTCTATTATTTCTGTCGCTATATGGTTTGAGAATGGTTCCTGCAGACCCTCAATGTCAGTCTTGGTCTCTTCAAGGCCATTCATTTCTTTCAGTTCGTTTTCCGTCGGGTTGATCATTTCAAAGTCGCTTTCGCCTTGGGAATCTTCTTTGGGACTATCTTTGGATTGGACGATGCTTTCCAGGAAATCAGGAACGTTTTCTTGAGGTGCGCTGAAATTGGTGAAAGTTTCACCAACTTGTGTGCTGATGGTTTCGTTTTCTTGTGGGGCGCTGAAATGGTTCGTGAAAGCTTCCACAAGAGGGCTTTCTTCTACTGGACCATTTGTGACGGGCGAGGGGATTGTGCTTTCAAGAACGGCCCCTTCGTCTGTTATAAATGGATTTTTTTCACCTTCAGCGTGGATTTCGGCGACTAAATCGCATTTTTCGTTCGTCAAATCTGGTTCTTCGTTCCCGCTTTCTGAATCGAAACCAGAAGAGCTTGTTTGTTGCTCGTTTTGCGATATAAGATCAGGTTTGACCTCTTCTTCGGGAGTTTTCATAAAGCTTTGTTGCATCGGATCGATATCAAATTTAAGATCAGTACCGAAATGATCCTGGACCATGTCGTCTTGGATTTTATCCTCGGCAAACGGATTCGTCTCATTCAGCTTCTCTTCTTTGACATCAGAAAGGTTGAACGCCATCAACGAATCGTCTCCCAATTCGGCTTTGGTCGACACTAAAGTGGAATCCGCAGCATCGTCTTTCTCATCTTTCTCCTCGACTAAAACATCACAGACATCACATAAGCGAACCCAAAAACCAAATGTTACACAAACTTACCTAAACTAGTATCGCAAGGTTTGTGAGAGATATCAGTAAGGAAATCATCTAGCGTCGGTACTGACACATTTTCTAAACTCCTTTCTGATCCTTTCGCCGGCGAAGAAGCCAAAAGGGTTTCTTTGACCGAAGTGAAGACCGGAACGAATTCAGCGGCATTGGGATTCAACTGCGACATATCGTCCTCCTCTTCGGCGTTCTAAAAAAACAAAAAATTATGAAAAAAATGAAGTGGGATAAAAAGCAATTACCAAAATCATAAATATTAAAAAGAACATTTAGAAATTTAATGAGTCTATTAAAAGTTTTAATTCCAACCAAGGTTCCATACATTCTTGCTTTTGCAGGGATGCTAGAAAAGGCCCTAAATAAGTAGCCCAATTTGGGATAATTCGCCTGAATTGGTAACACTGTCAAAAGCCCAACATTGTAGGATTGCAGGGATGCCAGTTATACCCCAAATAAGTAGCCAAATTAGCGACAAATTGCCCAAATTGGCAACACTGTCATAAGCCTAACCTTGTGGGATGCAGGGATACCAACATAGGCTTCAAATAAGTAGCCCAATTCGTGATATATCACCCAAATTGGAAACACTGTCAGAAGCCCAACTTTGTGTGGTTGCAGGGATGCCAGAATAGGCCCCCAAAAAGTAGCCCAAATCACTTGAATTGGCAACACTGACAAAAGCTTAACCTTGTGGGATGCAGGAATGTCAGTTATCCCCCAAATAAGTAGCCGAATTTGCGATAAATTGCCCTAATTGGCAACACTGTCAGAAGCCCAACTTGGTGGGAGTGCAGGGTTGCCAGATTATGCCCCAAATAATTAGCCAAATTTGCTATAAATCGCCCAAATTGGCAGCACTGTTAAGAGCTTAACCTTGCGGGATTGCAGGGATGCCAGAATAGGCCCCAAATAAGTAGCCCATTAGCGAAAAATCACCAAAATTGGCAACACTGTCAAAAGCTTAACCTTGTGGGATTGCAGGGATGCCAGTTATACCCCAAATAAGTAGCTAAATTTGCAATGAATTGCCCAAATTAGCAAAATTGTCAAAAGCTCAACCTTGTGGAATTGCGGGGATGCCAACATAGGCACCAAATAAGTAGCCTAATTTATGATAAATCACTCTAATTGGCAACACTGATTCCTGATGATAGCAAACCAAAAAGATTCGTAGGCACCTCAGGCTGCTTCTAGATGTTATACTTTACAGATCTTCGCCTGCTAATAGTCTCAAATAAGTGATTAACCTATTAGGACATCAAGCTAACATCAAGAATGCCATAAGACATAAAATGGCATCCAGGAAGCCTCTAGGTTCCTCCTGATTAATGTACAATGTTAGTGCCCTGTAAAGTGATCTAAATTGCACTTTTGTGGAAAAGCTAATGATCATAGGCATGCTAACAATCAGTAGCTTGAATTCAGCACAATTTCCCTAGTTTCATGTCACTTAAAACACTAGTGGCACTACACTGGATGTCCATGGAGGTAGTATTTCTCAGGTGCCACTAGAGATGACCCAGGTAATGCAGCAGAAAACTATTCATTCTGGCTACATTAGAGGGATGATAACAATAGCAATTTTCCTCAAGGTCAAACAACCGCCAATCAATGATCATTATGAAGAATACGTCATAATAAAGAATGATAAAAAGAAACGGTTAAAAGCCATTCTTGCTGGTTATACCTGTGACGGATCTTTGTTTTCTTTTCCAGGTGTGTAGTTCCACTCTTCTTCAGAATCTTCTTCACTCTCGCCGTCAGCTACGTCATTCTCTTCCGCTGAAAAGACAAAATAAATAATTGTCGGAAGAGAAAAAAGAAAGTAATGCGTGATTTAAAAATAGACTGATGCTTATTTCTGTAACTTGACTCTGTCGGAGTTAGGTAATCCCCGACCCACCTGCGTTTAAATAAAATAATTTACATTCACAAATTTCATTTGTTGGGTTTAATTAAGGAAAAACATGGGTGCGTGCCAACAAATGTGCCAAAATGTGCAATGAAAGGTTTCATGTTTGGATTTTTTGTGATGGAAAATTACTCACGGATTCATTTTCAAAAATTGAAAATCATCGTTGGAAAATGTTGAAATATGAAGGTAAAAAAACGTGGAATGACGAAGGTTTTACGGGACTCGACGAACCGAAGAGAAACGGGCGACTGAAAGTTTGAGTAATGCACCGGCTAACATGTGCTGCTCTCTAGGTTGGGGTTCCCTCCCGTCGGCTGTCGGCTCTTGTTGCGTTTCGGGCGGCCGGAGGGATTCCCCCACTCGTAAATTGGCCGGGGATTTAAAAATAAAAGAAAGGAGACGGGGAGAAAAAAGTTCCCTCCTCTGAGAAGTGGGGTGTCCTTTATTTGGGCACGTAATTTTGTTTTGGAAGAAGGGTCAAGGTCCGGAATATGAGGGTGCAATTTGTATAGCCCAAAACTAACTCCAGATTCGTGTTTTTAACCTTTAAAACTGTCAAAAACTATATTTTTGATGAAATTTAAAAATGAAATGTTTCGGGTCCAAAAAGTGAAGAAGGGTCCCCCCTTTGGTGAGGTAGAAAAAATATTTTTATATCCCAAAACTGACTTCAGATTCGTACTTTTCACCCTTAAAACTGTCAAAAACCATATTTTGATGAAATTAAAAAATGAAAATTTTTGGGCCCAAAAAGTGAAGAAGGGTCCCCTTTGATGAGTTGGAAAAAATATTTTTATATCCCAAAACTGACTTCAGATTGTGTTTCTCACCCTTAAAACTGTCAAAAACTAGATTTTTAATGAAATAAAATAAATGAAAATTTTCGGGTCAAAAAAGTGAAGGGGTAAAGAAGCTTCGTCTTCCAATTATCACTAGTAAACACTAAACAAGCAAGAAAGGCCATTACAGAACATTCCGCTCATAGTAGATAGTAACACGAGATACCCGATGAAATTAGCATCATTAGAGGGTCGTTCTTGTAATCGAACATCGAATAGAAGAGGCGGAAGGTTCAAAGAAATGCATCTTCAGATTGAATAAGATAAGGTGTGAAAAAGCGTAGGCGGAGGCGGGGGAGGCGGAAGTTGACCTAGCGGTAAATTAGGCCGGGAATCGAGGGTAGCCGGGAGGAGAGTCGTCTGTTGCCATGGAAACCGTCGACTCCTCCGTGAGTTTCCGAGAGCCGGCAACCGGTGCCACGCCCGCGACCGAGTTGTATTCGATTTTTATAAATTTATACGATTCCTATCTATAATGTCATGGAAATCTTTCAACACATCAACAGAACAAGTGGATCTGGTATTACACAGTTCACTCCTAGCCAGTACTATGCCCAACTAACTTAGCATACCAAGCAACTTAGCATACAGTTACTTATAACTTAAAATCTATCAAATTATATAAACTTAATAACATGGTACATAGCTGGACTTCCGGACGGGAATGAACCGGAAGTCCTTACGAGAGAAAATTATATTAGCAAACAAGGTCAACTCGAAATAGTGACGCCACGGCTCCCATACTTATTAAAATTTGAAGCAAAAAGGGCGAAGATGAAATAAAAACTCGCCAAAAAACAACATTAAAACCAAATAATTAATAAAATATTTTGCTTAAAAGTTGAATTTTGATGTATTAAAATTTAAAAATGGTCAAAAACCTTAATTTTGTTTATATTTTATTAGAAAACGAATTTACGATAAAATAATACGAGATAAGAAGTCGCCTTGTTGTTCGCCACTAGATCGCTCTGGAGAGGAGTTCTGTTCTAAAAGGGAAATTTTGTGGAAATTCATTATGTTGGCTAAACTGGGAGAGGAACTTCGAGGGGAAAAGATGAAAATTAATCTTTAACGGCCGATCATCAAAACTACCAGTTATGTTGGCTACACTGGCTATGCGAACTTAGAACAGTGGAGGAAAAAAGCGAAATTTAAGCAGAAAAGCCAACAGCCCAAAAATCTTATAAATTCCCAAGAAATCGATTGAGGGGACCCCGATAGGAATGTTGACAGTACAGAAAGATTGTCTTCAGTGAAAATAATGAAAAACTTACTTAGACCCCGATTTACAGATTATTCAGGATAAAAAAACGTGAAGACACTGGAGATTATTCGGATGCACAAAACCATATGTTGTGAAATTTTGGAAGGGATATAAATAATTCGTTTGTTACCTTTAACTTTATTCTCCTTATCACTAATTTCCGGACTTTTGTCGGACTTCTCGTCGGCGGTCTTAACCTCAGATTCAGGCGAGTCAGGAACCTCGTCGCGGGCGTTTTCTCCACTCGATCCATCTTTTTCACAATTTTTCATCACTATTTGAGCATAAGACCAAGGAAGAGTTTGAAGCCATTGAGTCTCCGAGTTGCCGAGTTTTCTCTCTTTGACCCAACCTGAATCTCGAGGAGGGAAATCATTTTCAAACTCTCATTTTTTTGTAACCTCAAACCACTACCCCCACAAAAGGTACATAAAAAAACTAATAAACGCGGTCTCTACACCTACATTGGTTAAATACAGAAAATACATCATTTCTAAATCACACATTTTTTTTTTTTGTAATGTTAGTTGAGGAAAAGGTTTCAAAAAAATGTTAAACATGCAAAATACGTAGATTTGCAGTTTGGGACATGTTTGGGAAGTGAGGAGTTTGGAAGGAGACTAGATAGGACATGCATGAAAAAATGACTTTTGGTACCTTCCATGCTTTTTGCTTGATCGACGAGGGCTTTCGCTTTGGCGACCATCCCGACTTCTTCGACGGGTTCGTCGACGTTCGTTTCCGGCCCGAGCATGTCTTCGTCGTCGAAATGAGGCGTCGAAGATTCATTCCCGTTGTGAACGGGATGCTCTTGTGTCCAACGGACGGAAATCACTTCGTCCATCCCGGGTTCAAACCTTGGAAAAAGAGAAGAAAAAAAAAATTAACAAAAAATAAAATAAATAATTATAACATATGGACTACCTGACAGGATATGAATCTAAACGATTAACCGACATGGAAAAAGTTTTTCCTCCACTTTTTCTTCTATGTCGGGGACTCATTTTTTAAAAAATAGAATCGAAACTTGAAGAAAAATAAAAAAATTTAAATATATAAAATTAATAACGAAAAAAAGAAAAACTAGTCACTTTTAGTTGAGAAAAAAAATTAAAAATTAATTAATTAAAAAAATAAAATAAACTAATCACTTTTAGTTATTACAAAAAAAATTTAAAAATTAAAATAAAAAGTCAAAGGGTAAAAGATTGAAAATTAGATTTTCAGGTGTTCGAGATGGTGGGTGATCAAGAACTGAACGAAGGATTTTCGTCCTTTTCGTAGGGTGGGAGATATCTTAATCCTTAAATTAATGAAAACAAAGGTGATTTGTGGCTTATAAATCTAATTTTGACTCGAATATCATAAAAATTATTCAAGAAAATTATATATTTTTGGAAAAACTTACCTATTTGGTTCGGTAAGGAAGACCACCACCACAGAAATGTTATCTTCGCTTTTGCTTTTCGCAAGTTGGATCAGATGCTTAGCGACGTCTTTTACAGGACCTGAAAACCAAAAATGATTGATTGATTGGTTGCAGAGAACTCCTAAAACCCCTAAAGAGAGTCCAATTTCGTAAACTTTTCGACAAGAAACCTTTTCTGACAGATATTGAATCTTTTTCGACAAGAAAAGAGCTTTTTCAGAAAGATTATGAGTTATGACCCTTTATGACAAGAAAAGACCCTATTCAGCCAAATATTGACCCTTTTTGGCAAGAAAAGAGACTTCTCAGTCGGTTTTTACAAGAAATGGTTCTTTTCGGCCAGATAATGACCCTTTTTGACAAGAAAAGACTTTTTTAATACAGATTTTGACCCCTTGGCCTTTTTAATAAAAATAGACACTTTCAGATAGCTTTGGACCCTTTTTCGACTAGAGAGGCCCTTTTATGCCAGATTTTAACCATTTTTGTCAAGAAAAACAAAAAACTTTTAAGATAGATTTTGAATTTTTTTTGGCAATATAAGACCCTTGTCAGCCAGAATATGACTTTTTTTGACAAGAAAAGACACTTTTCAGCCGGATTTTGACCATTTTTTGGCAACAAAAGACACTAATTAGTCAGTTTTTACAAGAAATGTTTCTTTTCAGCCAGATCACCCTTTTTGACAAAAACAGACACTTTTCAGATAGCTTTGGACCCTTTTTCGACTAGAGAGGCCCTTTTCTGCCAGATTTTGACCATTTTTTGGCAAGAAAAGACACTTATCAGTCAGTTTTTATGAGAAATGACCATTTTTAGCCAGATAATGACTCTTTTTTTGGACAAAAATACACTTTTCAGATAGTTT